>VRLP01006016.1:0-31823 GCA_009660295.1 Lophius piscatorius | reverse complement strand
TGTGTGTGTGTGTGTGTGTGTGTGTGTGTGTGTGTGTGTGTGTGTGTGTGTGTGTGTGTGTGTGTGTGTGTGTGTGTGTGTGTGTGTGTGTGTGTGTGTCTGTAAGTGTGTGTGTGTGGGTGTGTGTGTGTAAGTGTGTCTACTTTACGTGTCCCGGCTGCAGCTGGCTTGTGGTTGACCTGTTTGTGCGGGTTGCGGTTTGAAAACAAGCTCAGCAGCTTCCTGTCCAGACGGTGTCTCGCTGCAGTGCCGCTGACTTCACCTTCAGACACCTCACGGGTTTGTGCAGACACAGGCGCTCACATCTGCTCACTTCAGCTTTTGTTTCCTTTTCTTCCTCTTGTGCAGGAGCCTGGTTGAAGTCGGAGGAGACAGTGGCGATGAAAACGAAGAGGGCGGATTTCGCCGCTGCTTCCCTGCGCGGTCGCGTCGTCGTAGCCGGAGGACTTGGTAAAAGCCAGACGCTGTAATCTAAACTTTCTGTTTGCTGCAGTTCTTTCTGGTTGAATTCTCTGCCTCCTTGTTATATAATTCACATCAGAGCATCCAGCACCTTCTCCCTTTGCTCAGTAGTAAACCCAGAACATCGGGCTCGCGGTCGTAGGATGAAGATGAACTACTGCATTATTTGATTTATTTATACAATCAACTACACATGATTAGTAATCTGACGACGGTCTTTTTATTATCTCAACATCCAGCAGGTCGGAGACAAGGATGCAGTGTCCTGAGCTAAATTACATCTTCACACATTTACGCTGATCAGCCATAACATTAAAGACGGCGGCCTAATATTCTCACACACACACACACGTCAGTCAGTCTGTCTTCTGACTCATAATTTCAGCAATTTGTGCGACAAAGCTCAAATAACACACTTTAGGCTTCACTCCCATAATTTGGGCGCTGTTGCCAGGTTGTTTTTCCTTTAAACACCTTTGTAGGTTCTAACCACTGCAGACTGGGTCACCAAACCAGACCAGAAGTTTTGAAGGATGCTCTCACCCAGTCCTCATAATATTGCCTTGTCGGAGTTTCATAGATCCTCACGTTTGGCCATTTCCAGTTCCAACAACGTCGTCTTCTAGGACAAAATGATCACTTGTAACAGATCCCACCTACTGACAGGCGCCATTTTAATGAGATAATAAATGTTATGCTGTTAGTGGTTAGAATGTTATGGCTAATTCTGTTTTTTTTTTGTTTTTTTGTGAATGTATTCTCCTTATAGATAAATACTTTGTGTACCAGTCGGTACTTTTTACAATATATTTCTAAGAGACGAATAAAAAAAGAGATTTTGAGATCTGTTAAAATATTCTAGGATTAAGTCAAACATTTTATGAAAAACAGTCATAATTTAAAATAAGTCTTAATATTACAAGAGTAACTTGATCATTTTATACTAAAAATGTATAATATACTTAGAATCAAGTCAAAATTTGACTATTAAGAGTATAAAAACACTCACTTACATATATCACAATAAAATATCAGAGGAGTGTCAAAATAAAGAAGATGGAACATTTTGTGAAGGTTTCAAAGCAAATTAAAACATAAGCATGTTGTTATAAACATTGGAAAGCTGCAAAAAATTGCATAAGAAAATGGATCGGTTCCAAAGAAACACCAAGACACCCTTAAGGGACGCTGCCTCTTTAGAGGAAGAGGAAGAGGAAGAGGCTGGTGGAGGGGTCGACTCCAGACTTATCACCGGTTGCATCAACCTGCTTTTATAACTTCATACTTGAAATATTATCCCTCCATTCTCATCATAGTTTCACCTTTTCATCCTTCTAAAATTAATAACTTTATACTGGTTATATTTTGCCTGTTTTTCTCCTAAAACTGTAACTTTATTCTTTATTACATTCTCGAAATCTCCAGAAGTTTTATTTTTCTCCTCAGTCCCGCCGTACTAAAGAGCAGTAAATCATGGAGGACCCCTCTCAGTGTTTGAAATGTAGATCTCTGGCTGTGTTAATGTCCTCCAGGCCATGAACCCTCGGCTCTGGACACAGTGGAGGCTTTTCATCCTCAGAGAAAGAAGTGGGAGAGGCTGGCGCCGATGACCTTCCCCCGATGCTCCACCTCCTCCATCGTCATTAGAGACCGTCTCCTGGTGGTGGGAGGTGTCAACCAGGTACACTGACGCAGAACCAGGCTTAAGCTATCGTCCCTGACAGCAAGGGTATATCCCCGAAAAGCCCCCCCAATCCCCGGCACTGTACAAGCAATTCCCCTGATTGAACTCCTAGAATGGAATTAAGTTATATCTGGAAAAAGAAAACTCCCCCTTGTGAGTAAAATATGAATTATTAGAATAAAATATGAACTATATAAGATAGATCTCTTCTAGTCGATTCATGTACACCAAATTTGCACTAAATCGGACCTAATAGTCAGGAAGTTAGGTCTGAAAATAGCGTTTTTCGTGCAATAGCTCCTCCTAGTTAGTAAAATTTGAGCTAATGAAGAAAAATAGAATCAATGCAAGATAGATCTCCTCGAGTCGCTTCATATGCACCAAATTTTGGACTCAATTCAATGATAGGTTCGAAGGTTATGACAAGATCTGTATTGTATAAATAGTAAAATACTATATATACACGACAGATCAGGTTAGACTAAACCGGACGGATTGAGAAGGTATGGCTCAAAAACATTTGGAGATGAAGCTCCCCCTACTGTCAGAAATGTACAACTGACCATTCCCAAAATCAATCCAGATCTTCCTCGCGCTAAGGTCTATGTGGGTACACATTTTGAAAATCACCCATGAAATTGTTTTGAGTTATCATGCTAACATGAATGATGACGGCGGACGCGGCGGCGATTCCATAATAACCCCGGCTTTTCAGGTATATTATGCATTTAAAATAATATTCAGGTAATCAGGTAATCTTCAGAGTCCAATTACTGGGTGTACACAAACACAGTACTTCACTGCAGGAAGTTAGATGCTGAACAAGCAGGACATCTCATGGCGAGACATCTACTGGACTTATGTGACGGTGGATGATGTAACCTTCACACTGTTGGGTGTCAGGGTGCCCCACAGTTAATCTATCAGAGCCGAGAGTCACTTTAGCCTCTAGTGAGACGCTAGACTAGAGGACCGTGTTGGAAAAGGCCCTCATCCGTCCAACTGCCTGATCCTTACGTGTTTCTGACTGTCACACCTACACAGGTCTGTCCTCGGCGTCCTCACTGCACATGACAGCGCTGGAAAGCTAAATACTACATTTCCCAGTAATTGTCATGACATCGACAATTCCATAATAATGGAATAATAATCATTTATTGTGGCAAAAATGTCAAAATTACAAGGTTCAGTTATTCGTCGTTCTACATTCCTCATAAATAAAAATTACTTCTACTAGAATCCGAGTGGAGGCTTTTTTTTGAGACACTGAGAACGTTTGTATTCTATGTAGTTCAGCTCCACAAAACCCACAGACAGACAGCAGCAAAAATAACACGGACCTGAGGGCTTAGTCAGTCTGCTGTCCCAAAGAGCTTTGTCACTGGGACAAATACCCTCTGGTAGGGTGTCTCATGACAAATTGATCCCTTGGGGGTGGCCAAAACTGAAGGTGCTTCATGAAACCCACCAAAAGTCCATCGAGAAGGAGCTGGAGAACCTCACTGGAACATGATGGTTGAGGTCAACCTAGAAGCCAGATTCCACATGCAACCAGCAGGTGGCCCAAGTGATTGGTCCAGATGGTCCAATCTTTTCTGAGGCAGCATGGTGGCACACTGGGGAGCACAGTTGATTCACAGCAATAAGGTTCTAGGTTCAAATCCACTTCAGCCCATTGGGGCATCTCTGTGTGGAGTTTGAATGATTGTATGTTCTCAAACGTTCCACCCAGAGTCTAAAAACAACCAAAGCAGGTAAATTAGTGACTTTAAATTCCCCATCGTGGTGGATGTGAGCATGTCGCTACTTGTTGGCCCGGTGATGAACTGGCTACTTGTTCAGGCTCGCCTAATGGGATCGGTTCCAGCTGCCCCCGTACAGGTTTAGTGGTTCCGGGATGGTCTGGGCGGAAACTGAAGGATGTTTATTGGAACTCCTTTCATGCAAATCCATGCTAGTCACGGATTAGCTATAACAAACATCATGTCGTGAGTTAGTGTCCCCGGTACCAGAACACCTAAATCCGAGATCAATAACTGACCCTGCATCATCGGATCTGAGCCTCAGCTGCTCACCACTATGGAACCAGGAGTTGTACCAGTGAGAGTTTACGACCTTTGAAGGGGAGAGTTATGCATCATTGAACTTAGAAAAAGGAAGAACTGAATTGATTTTTGGAAAGGTCAGTTGCATATCTCCAAAAACTTTATCTCCATACGTTTTTGGTACATCATTTCTTAACTGTTGGTCCGATTTAGTCCAAATTTGGTGCTTAAGAATCGACTAAAAGAGATCGATCTTCCATATGTTGTATTTTCTACGAACAGTTCTTATTTTACTCACTAGGTGGACCTCATTTACTTACTAACCATTAGTTTGATTTAGTTCAATTTCCGTGTGGACATACCTTAATATTAAATATATAATTTATCATTTTCAAATTTTGCCCCCACACTGACTTTAGAAGGTCAGTTGCATATTTCCGACACTAGGGGGAGCTTTATCTCCAGAGGTTTTCAATAGTTTTCAAAGGTTTTTGGCCATAATTTATCAACCGTTGGACCGATATTGTCCAAATTGGGTTTATATGAATGAACTATTTCACTTCCATAGTTCATATTTTACTGGTATGAGGGTCGGACATAAATGGTCGGTCGTAAATTCAAATTTGAGGAGTTCAATCTGATGGATTGTTTGTACAATGCAGGGGATTGCGGGCTTTTCGGAGATACACCCTTGCGTTTGGGGGACCACAGAAATGGCCTATATTTGAAATGAGTTTTAGTGTGAATGTTCTCATACACACACTGTCGGAGGTAACATGGAGGTAAGTGATTAGAGACACTTGGTCCGTTTCTCCTCTGAATACTTGTGTTGTTGTTGCTCTGGCTGACTCTATGTATTGTTTTTTCCTGACGCTTTGAACTCTTGGCATGAACTTTCTCTTCATGCAGTTTTAATGAAAACCTCCCGAAAAAAACCAAAGGCTATATTTACATTATTTAAGATATCAGTGTTTAAATAAATTCCAGTGCGGAACTGCTTTTAATCATGGATCACCGGCCTTTTTCGTCTTTTCCTTCCCTCTCTCTCTCTCTCTCTCCTTCTGCCAGGTTCCCAGCTCAGCCCACGAGATCCTGTACGTTAAAGAAGAAGAGTATCTGTAGCCTGCAGTGAACCACACCAGATAAAACGCAGCGCATCACTGATTCCACTTCTTTGTAAAACTCTCCCGATCAGACTGTTGTGCAATATGTAGGAAGCATCGAAAAAACATGTGGATGGAGTTCCAGACTTTGGGATGTGATGTAATAGATAACACTGCCCCCTGCTGGCTGGCCTGTGCATCACACCGACCTGCACAATGGAGGAGCTGGCTCTTTCTAAAGACTGTTTCATGATGCCTTTAGTGTGTGGCACTTCTGCATTTGATGTTGTAGTGCAGACCTGAAGAAGAGCCTTTATAGCTTATATGTCTAGTAACGTAGACAAAATATGTGTATTATAGCCAATATTTCACGTCAGGATTCACGTCTCCATCCGAGTGTGTGCTTGTGTGCAGATTGCCAGAAGGTGAGCGTCTGCAGATAGTGATGGAGTTTGACCCGAGTGCAATACTCGTACACTCAAGGGGGCTTAAAAATGCATTAGCGCGTTTATTTCCAAATTTTATTAAAGTGGATTGTGTCGTATTAGTAACAATCAGCATTTTGTTCCTCATTAAATTTTAATTTTTATCTTAATTCAATCAGGGCAGGAAAAAAACAAAACGCTTAAAGCGTAACCACCTTAAATTTCTCAGGGGACAAAAGTCTAGTGGACAACATGAAACGTAATCAGTGTCAGCGTAAACTACAGCGGTAATCTTCCTCCTCGCGGACCGGCTCCAGCTCCAGATGATGTCATGATCTGGGGATGGGGCGGTGGCCCTCTTTTCAGTCACAGCAGCCTGGAGTTGGTGCTGAATCTGCTCAGCAAACCAACCCCTCAGGTTTCCAATTGGGTTTAGGTCGGGGCTACTCCAGAGGTGTTACATCATTCTTCTTGGGAAACTGGGCCCCCCAGTCAGAATCAGTGCAATGTCATCAGGCTCACGCTTGGGTTCCAGTGGGATAACGGGCTCAAATGTTCTCTGCTGGTGCAGCAGAAGCTGGACGGACCATGTCTCTGAGGTGCTGCAGGAGGACATTTGGGTCCTGATTCTGTCTTTCATCGTTCCCCTGGCTGCCTAATGCTGGGGTAGGCCGGCTATTTTGAACCCCTGATACCCTTCAGGTAGACTGTCCCACATCTTCCCCCCCCCCTGTTCGCGGCCCAATCCCAATCACGGTCATGTTGTCCCACTTTTTGCCACATTGGCAAATGTCATATTGTCAAACGTCTTCACAGGATTGGGTTTCTCAGTGAAGGGACCGCTCACTTTGGATTCATGGGATAAAGGCGTCCTGCATATTTTCTCTGAAGTGGTCTTTTTTCTGTCGTGTCGACTAATATATTAAAATGAAGGAAAAGTTTTGCGCAAATTGGGCCAGAAAATAGGCTGCGTGTTTCTCCAATCCCTTGAGTGTATATTGTTCAATATCATCTAGCAAAGAAACTAAAACTAGCTGGAATGTAGGTCATTGTTTACTGTACTGTAACAGAAGTTGCACAAAAGCAATTCCCTGTGAGTTTGAGTCGATTTCACCATCAATAACGTCCAGCGTAATGTATCGTGGTAATTACACTGAAAAATGCTCTTCTATGACTCCTCTATGCTGTTACCTGTGTTTATTATCATAGCTAGGACTGAATGCGTTACATGTATGACAAAATAGAAAAATGTATTAAATTGAGACATGGCGTTTGTTTAGGTCGAATATCAGCCCCCTGTTTAAGACACAAGGGTGAGTTTGGTTTAGTTCTAGACCGATTAAGCATTTTATTCCTGCAGCAATACAAGATCCCGTTTTGTCAGTGATTTATTTGTATTTATTTGTGCGACATGTGCCGCGCCGCATTAATCACCCATTCTTGACACCTCACTCGTGTCGGGGTGTCACACATTTGTTATTGTGACTTCGCCGATAATCGCCACATCAAGCTAAGTGTTTTTTGCTCAGGCGGCGGTGCGTCAGGAGATTAAGCTGTGACACACATCATTAGGTATGAAATGCATCTTCTAAGGGTTCCACGTGATCAATCTCTGGTCTCACCTTCACTCAATCATGTCCTGTAATATGAAGGAAATGGGTGTTTATGCAGTGGAATAAATTGTATTTGTTGATTGTCGTGCACTCATTTGTCCACTAGATGTCAGTGCGTGCACACATGAATCCATACAGGGGCTCATGACGTCATAGATTCTCCACACTGAGGTTAAATACATTTATTGTAAATGCCGGTATGGCTTCCAAGATAACATTTTCTGTATTTTTTTTTCTCTTTAATGAACTTAACATTTTCTCAAGCTTGATTTGACCTTTCAACGACACAAATATGATGATCAATGACAAGAAAATGTAAAAAAAAACATCAGATTATGATCTGGATCCAAGTAATATTCTGGTTCTCAAGATCTAGAACTTCTTAACCGTTTGGGGTTTTTTTGTTGTTTTTGTTTCTGTAAGTATGACTCTCCTTACAAATATTATAATTTAATCAGCTGCTTAATTTTGCCATTTGACACAAGCTGAGTTTCATTTATAAGCAAAAGACAAAATGATGCCTTTTGGTGACAAACTTTCTTCTACTGTTCCACAGTATGACTAACATGCGGCTCTGCAAACATTACATTTAACAACTCGTTTAAGTAGCCGCACAATTTTGATACAAATACGATCAGCACCGCTTAATTTTAACTTCAATCTGAGATGCATGATGAGAGTCAGTTTCAAAGCAGGACATAAAAATAACAGACATCATAAAACTTTTAGGCCTCAAAACATGGAAACACAGAAAGAGGCTTACAACCACCTCATATATTGACAGATATTCTATCATCACATCACTGCTTTTTTGTTTCTTCTTAACTTCAGCGATGGACTGATGCATGAATAAACTGTCGTTTGAGATGCCGGAGATCTAGTGGGACATCTAGAGGCAGTAAATGTCATATTTTGTAGCATTTCTGAACAGGTTTTTTTGTTTCCAGAGTTTATCGGGTAATAAAAAATATGTTTTTTTTCTGCTGTAAACTGTGCAGCAGATTCATCCATTATTCCATGGGGGGGCTTGAACCTAACCCAGCTGGCATTTATCTGCAGCCTTAGTTCATTTATTTGAACCAGTAACGCCTGGTGAGCAGACGTGAACTCCACAGAGAGTTTGAACCCGGAACCTTTATTGATCATGAGCTAACAATGCTAACTGCTCAAAGTCTTATCATTCAGTCAGCAGATCTTTTTTTTTAAACATGTTTTATTGGCTTTGTTTTTACATTAGTGGTAGAATAAATTAGTGATTAGAAAAAAGAAAAAGAAAAAAAAAAAAAAATTGAATGAATTTATAGAATAAAAATGCAATTAAATAAATAAGACGTAAATTTAGCTGACATTTCTGTAAGGAATAGTGGTTGAGCATAACTGTGAAACTCATGAGAGTATCAGACTCTAGGATCTAATCTCTGGGTTCCAGTGTGTCACTGGGTGGCAGCTGATAAAAGTGCCGACTGATGGATCTGGATCACTCCTCCCTCAGAATCTCCTAGTAGCTGCTAAACAGACTCCATTAAATCATGCGTGTCTCTCATTTCTGTGTCTTACTGGAACTGATGATGTGACGCGTCACAAATGTTTTGAATCAAGTGCAAGTTTGAACCGCTACTAAATGTGCTGAAAATGTGACCACATGTTTTTGTGTGCGAATTTCAAATATCTCACGTACATCATCATCTTCTTCAGTGAAAACTAAACGGAGGCTGAATGATAATGATAATAATTTATCCCATGAATCGCATACAATCATACACAGTCCAACATTGGGAGATTATTTCTCGGCATTTGACCTCGGTCTGTGGTGGTGAAGGAAAGGCTGAGTCGTAGGACAGATCTCTCATTTTAGTGGTCCATCTACGTTCTAACCCTCACCTAGGGTCATGACCTCTGGGTAGCGACCGAAAGAATGAGGTAAAGGATACAAGCAGCTTAAATGAGCTTCCTTTAAAGGGTGGCTGGGATTTGACCCACTACTCTTAGCACTTTGAGATTTGATCCAAATGTAAAGTTCATTATAAATTAAATGTATTATTATTATTATTATTATTATTATTATTATTATTATTATTATTATTATTACTTCTTCACGTCTGAAAGAGACAGTGAGGTGGTTCAATAGCTGCCACCATAACTGACGCATTAGCTGGAGAAAATGGTAATGGATGAACGATGGATAATGGATGGATGGATGCTGGATGGATTAATGGATGGATGAGGAATGATGGATGGATGATGATGGATGGATGAATGAATGGATGATCGATGATAAATAGATGGATGAATGGATGAGTAGATCAGTAGATGGATGGATGATGATGGACGAATAGATGGCTGATGATTGGATGGATGGATGGGTGGATAAATGGATGGATGATGGATGGATAGATGATAATAGATGGATGGATGGATGACGTATGGAGGCTGAATGGATGAGGGCTGATGGATGAATGGATGAGTGGATGATGATAGATGGATGCTGGATGGAAAATGGATGGATGATGGATGGATGATGTTAAATGGATGATGGATGGATGGATGGATGGATGGTGATAGATGGCTGGATGGATGATGGAAGGATGATGATGGATGATGGATAGAATATTGGATGATGATAGATAATGGATGGAAGATTGATGATGGATGACGGACAATAATAGATGATGGATGGATGATGATTGATGATGGATGAGTGGATGGATGGATGATGGCTAGATGGATAATGGATGGATGGATGATGGATGGAAGACTGATGATGGATGACAAATGGTGATGGATTGATGATGGATGATGAATAGCTGATGGATGCATGGATGGATGGAATATTGGATGATGATAGATAATGGATGGAAGATTGATGATGGATGACGAACAATAATAGATGATGATGGATGTGATTGATGATGGATGAGTGGATGGATGGATGATGGCGAGATGGATGATTGATGGATGGATGATGGTTGATGATGGATGGATGATGATAGATGGATGGATGGATGGATAATGGATGGATGATGGGTGGCTAATGGTTGTATGATGGATGATGGATTGATGATGGATGATGAATAGCTGATGGATGGATGGATGAATGATGAATGGATGAGTCGATGGATGGATGTTGGATGGATGATGGATGGATGATGGATGATGATGGATGGATGGATGATGGATGGATGATGGATGATGAATGGCTGAAGGATGGATGGATGAATGGATGATTTTAAATGGATGATGTATGGAAGGATGATGATAGATGGATGGATGGACGATGGATGTACGATGGATGGATAATGGATGGATAAAGGATGGATAGATAGATGGATGGATGGAAGATGATAGATTGATGGATGATGGATGGATGGATGGATGGATGATGAATGGGTCGATGGATAATGATAAATGGATGGAAGGATGATGAATGGATGATGGATGATAATGGATGATGGATGGATGATGAATGATGGATGAATGAATGAATGGATGGATGGATGATGGATAGATGGATGATGGATGGATAATGGATGGATGATGTTAAATGGATGATGGATGATGATAGATGGCTGGATGGATGATGGAAGGATGATGAATGGATGATGGATGGAATATTGGATGATGATAGATGATAGATAGATGGATGGATGATGGATGGATGATGTTAAATGGATGATGGATGGATGGATGGTGATAGATGGCTGGATGGATGATGGAAGGATGCTGGATGGATGATGGATGGAATATTGGATGATGATAGATGATGGATAGATGGATGGATGATGGATGGATGATGTTAAATGGATGATGGATGATGGATGGTGATAGATGGCTGGATGGATGATGGAAGGATGCTGGATGGATGATGGATGGAATATTGGATGATGATAGATAATGGATGGAAGATTGATGAAGGATGACGGACAATAATAGATGATGGATGGATGATGATTGATGATGGATGAGTGGATGACTGGATGGATGGATGGATGATGGCTAGATGGATAATGGATGGGCGGATGATGGATGGATGATGGATGGAAGATTGATGATGGATGACGAATGATGATCGATGATGGATGATGATTGATGATGGATGGATGATGATAGATGGATGGATGGATAATGGTTGGATGATGGATGGCTAATGGATGGATGATGGATGGATGATGAATGGCTGATGGATGGATTGATGAATGGATGATTATAAATGGATTATGTATGGATGGATGATGATAGATGGATGGATAATGGATGGATGATGATAGATGGATGATGGATGCTTATAGAGTGATGGATGGATAATGGATGGATGATGAATGGATAATGAATGGATGATGATAGATGATGGATGGATGATGGATTGATGATGGATGGATGGATGGATGGATGGATGGATGATGAATCGTTCGATTGATGATGATAGATGGATGGATAGATGGATGGATGGATTATTATAGATGGATGGATGGATGGATGGATTGATGGATGGATGGATGGATGGATGATGATAAATGGATGGAAGGATGATGAATGGATGGATGGATGATGATAGATGGATGGGTGGATGGATAGATGATGAATTATGATAGATGGATGGATGATGGAAGGATGGATGATGGATTGATGATGGATGATGATGCATGATAGATGAATGGATGGAAGATGATAGATGATAGATGAATGGATAGATGATGGATGGAAGATGGAAGATGGATGATGGATGATGATAGATGATGGATGGATAGATGGATAGATGGATGGATGATGGATGGATGATGGATGGATGGATGATGGATGGATAATGGATGGATGATTGATGATAGATGGATGGAAAAATGGATGATGGATGGATGATGGATGGATGGATGATGGATGATGATAGATAATGGATGGATGATGGATTAATGATGATGGATTGATGATGGATGATGATGGATGGATGATGGATGATGGATGGATGATGGATGATGATAGATGGATGGATGGATGATGAGTTATGATAGATGGATGGATGGATCATGAATTATTATAGATGGATGGATGGATGGATTGATGATAGATGAATGGATGGATGGATGGATGGAAGGATGATGAATGGCTGATGGCTGGATGAATGATGATAGATGTATGGATGATGTATGGATGATGATGGATGGATGGATGATGAATGGATGGATGGATGAATGGATGGATGGATGGATGATGGATGGATGGATAGATGGATGGATGGATGGATGATGAATGGATGGATGGATGAATGGATGGATGGATGGATGGATAGATGGATGGATGGATGATGAATGGATGGATGGATGGATGATTGGATAGATGGATGGATGGATGGATGGATGATGAATGGATGGATGGATGATAGATGAATAGATGATGTATGGATGATGATGGATGGATGGATGGATGATGAATGGATGGATGATGAATGGATGGATGGATGATTGGATGGATGGATGAATTGATGGATGGATGGATGGATGATTGGATGGATGAATGGATTGATGGATGGATGGATGATTGGATGGATGGATGATTGGATGGATGATGAATGGATGGATGGATGATTGGATGGATGGATGAATGGATGGATGGATGAATGGATGGATGGATGGATGGCTGATGAATGGATTGATGGATGAATGAATGGATGGATGGAAGGATGATGAATGGCTGATGGCTGGATGGATGGATGGATGATGAATGGATGGATGGATGGATGAATGGATGGATGGATGATCGATGGATGGATGGATGGATGATAAATGGATGGATGGATGGATGATGGATGGATGGATGGATGGATGAATGGATTGATGGATGGATGGATGATTGGATGATGGATGAATGGATGGATAGATGGATGGATGGATGGATGATGAATGGATGGATGGATGGATGATGATGGATGGATGAATGGATGGATGGATGGATGGATGGATGGCTGATGAATGATGTTTTATATAAGGTAGTATTTTCTACAGTGTAGTTCGGTGCTGCTCTCTCACTACTTCCTGTAAGTTTCTGTTGATTTCCTCTGAGGCTCTTTCTTGCGGACCTCTGAGGACAGAACTCTGGAAACGACCCCTGGCCTCTCATCCTCGTCCATCCATCCTCTAACGGGTTAATCACACCCAGGTGACGCTGACTCCGTGTGTGTGAGCGCTCTCTGTGACCGCCATATTTCTATCTGTGCTTTTTCCACATGACCTCGGTCGGAGTAATCGCCCTCGCAGCGCAGCAGAGAAACCCGGCGGGGAGCAGCTCTTAGCCTCAACTTTGTCTCCGCTGGAAAAACGGCAGCTAAAAACAGAACGATGACAGTCGAGTTCAGTATTGAGGAATAAAAACGATATATTTCAACCTGTTGTCACACATTTGTCACGATGACATCTTAGAAACTGATAGCTGAGTTACTCTGAGCTCCAACCATCACAGATGTAGAAGACCCTTAAACTCAGTGATGTCAGCTTTGGACTCCATCCTGCCGCCACCAGTGATGATGCCCTTGAATCACATCACAACTGATAAATAATTATTTATATTTATTATTATTATGATTTCATTACACTAAATATTTACAAAACAGCCACACATACATTCAGAGTCAGAAACTTCAACAGAAAAAAGGAGACGTTAGAGCCGGTTGTCATATTGTTCATAATAATTAAAATGCAGCGAGAGTGAAGGCAGCTACGTCCTCGTCCGTCTGTGAGGCCATTACAATTTTGCCCCGTCACTTCGCTTTTTTTCTTTTTTAGTCCAATTTTTGTGGATATGAATTGACTTTTGAATTGACTATGAATTGACTATCTTGTATTAATCATATTTTACACTAAAAGTTCATATTTTACTCATATTATACAACTTTGAGGAGTCCAATCAGGTGAATTTCTTGTACAATGCAGGGGATTTGGGGCATTTCTGGGATATAGCATTTTAGCACTTTGAGATTTGATCCAAATGTAAAGTGCGTTATACATTAAATGTATTATAATAATTATTATTATATACCTTTTCTGACTGAAACAAAAGCTAAGGCCGAGTTATTCCGCATAAAATGTCAAATTAAAAATGTGCTGAATTGTTTTCCATCACTGGCATATAAAAAGTTTTGCATAATGGATTTCTTTCTGATTTTATAATGACTGAAATTCCTCAGAGAGTAGAACCAGACTAGAGTCAAAGTGAGTCCTACTGGGGTGCAAGAACTTTCTCTGTTATAATAAGAAAGCCTCGGGGTAAGACGCACATATACATTCACAAAGTTAAATAAAGTTTTATAATAATGTTACTTTATATAATATATATAATATTGAAGTGCACACTGGCATTACCACCATCTATGTTCCTCTGATTTTCATCGATAAAGTTATGTTCCCCTTCTTTTTCCATATGGGCGATTATATCCGTAGGCTGTATCACCGAGACGTCGAAGTTGTTTGAGTCAAACTACTTGTTCGGTGGTACAAAACCCAAATAAGCCAAAGGTAAAGGCAAAATAAGGCAGGTTCTGCTTCGTATAAACTCTCTGACCTGAAGCGATTTTTGCTTTTTCCGTTCCTCTACGATTCGAGGACGATGTCTGTTCTCCTTTAATGGGTGAGCCATGCGCTTCCGTCCGGAGGTTACTCTTCAGCCACCATCAGGAACACTCGGACTCCCACTCCCAGCAGTGCACGTACGAGGACGCGGCGGTTAATGGGTAAGGCTGCTGGTTATTGTCTAACGCCTGCAGAGATGAATTTTCATACATTTATAACACGCTCTGGGTGTTGCAGTGTAACCTTTCCCCCTGGAACATTGGCAGTGAGCTGCTTTGGCTGGTAAAGCTGTTTGGAAGGTCGTGACTCCTTCATTACATGAACCTGGTGTCACACTTCAGGACGTCCGCTTTCCATGTACACTCTGTGAACTCAAAAGAAGGTCACAACTTGATTATATTACAAATATTAGCTAAAACGCAATTGTTATCGTTAGCCTGTGGTCTTTCCAATGTCTTTTTAAATATGAACTCATCGCTCGTTCTGTCTCAGCTGTATGCGTTCCCTAAACCTCCACATATATGTGTTCACAGATTCACAGCATTTTGTCAGCTTCATCAGTCTCGGCGGGTTCCTCAGCCACCACCACCAGTGTCTGGATTTCAATGGACGCCCTTCAGCCTCAATCTCTCTAAAGTGTCTAAACACCAAAATCTTTCTAACACACTAATTGCATCTCCGAAGATTCTGGGATGTTATTGAATCTTCCTCGCCGCAGATGCATCGTGTTAACACGATAATTAAAAAACTTCATGGATCACTTTCAAATTTAATACCCACATAGACCTTAGTGCAAGGCAGAACTGGATTGATTTTAGGAAAAGGTCGGTTGAATAATTCCGGCACCAAGTTTTCGTGCTGATATAGAATATTTGAAATTAGTTCCACTTTTGGCAAAATCTCAGTAATAAGAGCAAAAAATATCCCCAAATAAAGGACAAACAAAATATCCAACAAACGACATAATACCAAAAGGAACAAATCGGATATATGTTTAATGTGTTAGCCAAGTTTTAGATCTTTGATTTTGACAGTCATGCCCATTGAACCGGCTCTGATCAGCTAAAACAATATAAAGGATGTGCTCACCGCATCCAAGTGACTTTTCCGTCATTTAAACCCGTTTGAGTGATTATTTCACAGTTCTTCTATCCGTATACGTTTAGCTGTGGCCTCTGTTTTCTCATCTTTACCCTCTCTCTTGCTTGATGAACTTTTGCTTTATTTCTGATTCTTTGTAACGAACGTTTTGAGTTGGTGACCAAACCTACAAAATTAAGACCCAACACTTTAATATATCCGTTTGACTGCAGCAGCAGGATTGCATCGGAGGATGTGACGACTCTCTGGAGAACGAGGGAAAGTGGTGAACATACAGATCTTGAGCTCGCTGCACTTTTCTGCTTCTCCTCTCTGTGTGGAGGAGAAAGGTTGGAGGGGATAGGAGAGAGAGTGGGGGAGTGTGGTCGGTGGACAACCATTCATCCTAAGCTGAGGGAAGGTTTCCAAAACTCCCCCTGACATTCTTCTGGGCTCAAAGAAGCCTAGGGACAGAAGTGGCCCAAAACTGGCACTGACCGCCTTGATGTTGCCAAGGACAGCCACTCTGCTGAGGCGTTGCTGTGGGCCAAAGCTGTTTTTGTCTTCCGTTGTCACCTCACTTCCTGGTTTGAAAAAGGAGGCCGGGGTATCATTTACCGCCAGACGGACCCCATGGTACAGCATGTGTCCAGACAAAATGAGGCCTCAGGGGGACAGACATTACTCAGTTCCCTAATTCTGTCTTCGCTCTTTTGTCAGGTAGATCCATCGACCTGAAGAAAAAATGATTGACTATTGAAATACTCAAACAGACCCTAGCAACCCTACTAACCCTTTTTTTTGGTTCACATTGTTCCATATCCTGTCTGTTCACTGTTACTTAATTTTATACCACTTTACGATAAGGCTACCTTTATAAAGGATTTATAAATGGTTTATTATTAGGCTACAAATTAGGTTGTGAAAACCTTATAAGTCATAAGTTGATTTTCAGAAACAGCTTATAACATAGCTCTCAATTCATCAATGTGGGTCACTATTTGGCAAGATCAAGCTGGCAGTACAGTTCAGTGTGCTCATTATTTGGCAAGCATCAGTTCTCTGATACCCTTTATATATAATCTGTCTTCTCACTGAGGAATACTATTATCTAACAGTAAATGGACCACAATGTTCTTTTGGATCCTAATGGACAATGTCCGTATTTCCCCCTTCTTATTGACCCACTCAAAGAGGTACTGATGTCACAGGCGCTGGTCGGCCTATTTGCCATCAATCAACAGCAACTTAGGGTTCAGTGTTTTACTCTTAGACACAAGCGATAAGTGGATGACTTGTTTTACTGGTTCTTGTGTTGTACCCGCGGCTGGTCATCACCATCTACTAACTTTTGTTATCAGAATCAGAATCTGCTTTATTTGGCCAAGTTCGTGTTTGCATACAAGGAAATTTGAACCCGTTGTTCTCCATACCTGCAGGTGCTTACATAAGTACCTCAGCATGCTTTAATGTCTACATACACATCAAAGATAGGAAAAAGATCAGAGCAGGTGGTGCAAAAGGAATGCAAAAGCAATCATCTAGAGAATAAATATGGTCCCTTTCGTACATTTGGTCTTTACTGCGCGTCCACGTTACGTTTTGCACGAACCTTTTACAAGGCGACAATCCAGTCTGTCCTCTGCACCTCCATTGCTGTCTCGTCATCCAGAGTCTATAACCCAGCACATAATAGCAGTATGGATCAAATGACTTACCAGTCATGTCTGTATTAAGGACATCCACAAGAAGAGGATGATGAAGATCTTTGCACTGTAACAACACTAATGCTATTATTTCGAGGTTCAGGTCTACGATAGACAGGATGGGGTTGGTAGAGTGTCGTTTTGAGCTGAGTAGATTTGCTGTAAACCCGAGTTTGAACCTTCTGTACGCAGCCGATGATCGTGTGTCGAATGGTAACTGGGATGTAATGGTGGTCAAGGCCCTGGATTAGGTCTACGGAAAACCAATCCATGAGCATTCCCATCGTCTAACCAGCTTGGCCTCTTAGATAATAATAATAATAATAATAATAATAATAATAATAATAATAATAATACAATTAATTTATAACGCACTTTACATTTGGATCAAATCTCAAAGTGCTAGATCGACTTATTGACCATAAAGAGGCGTTCAAGAGAACCCTGTAAAACCTGGAATATTAAGATAGCTGATGGATGGGTTGATGTAATGGTTTGGCCTCGCAGAGGCTCAGTCTTCTGGTGAACATGGAGAAGATCCTGTATGACAGAAGGCTGGTCTTACTCAACAGTGCAAACGTAGAGAACCTTTATACTTTGGAGCAAAGTATCCAGTTACTGTTAGTATCCAGTATCCAGTTACTGTTACTTTTAGAGCTAGATGCTATTACGCCTTTGGCCCAGATATTTCTCAGGATCTCCCATAGCTTCTAGAGAGGTGAATTACAATAAAGCATGTTCACGTCAAAGTCTAAGACAAGTTTTGGGCAGTTTTATACAGTACGCTAATAATAATAATAATAATACATTTAATAATACATTGGTGGTCGTTTCGGCTTTGCAGATGACGTCTTGAATTTCCCGCAGCCTTGATGGTCTTTCAGGTTTGTGGATATGCTAACTAGCTCCTAGCCTCTTCCTAATAAAGGGGTCACTGTGTGTAACCTGCAGAAATGCTTCGATCCTTGGTTATGGGATGGATGGTATACTAGTTTTTTCAATGGCCAAGGAGATTCCTGGCTAATATGTTTTTTTCCCTTTCTTCCTCTTGCTACCGAAGACATTCTGTCCTCTGGTGTTTGCATAGTTGTTACCGCCGATTAATGTTCAGGTCCTTCATATCTTTTCTGCAGGTTTTGTTGAGCATCTTTATTTCGACGCCAAAATCTCGTTCAGTCTCGTTTAGATGGCTGGGATGTTGGGTGCGATCCACGTCAACTGTCACTTCACTAACTGAGAGTGAAGTGACAGCCGCTTGATGACCCGTCAGTTTTTTTAATATCCACATTGTATTATATTGGGTGGCTAAGTTGGTAGAGCGGTTGTCCACTTATCTGAATGTCGGTGGTTCGATCCCTGGCCATTGCGGTCCACATGTTGAAGTACCCTTGAGCAAGATACTGAACTCCAAATTGGTGAGGAAGTAGCTTTTCCATTGGTGCATGAATGATGGCGTGAATGGTTACTGCTCCTGATGAGCAGACGGCGCCTTGCATGGCGGCCTCTATGGAGCGAATGAACTTATCCTCAACTCTTTGTTCATCACGATGGTTCTCTGATGACGGAATCAAACTCGAGAGTTAGCTCCATCAACCGAAGAATGGTGATTTGGACAACTACAGCGGATTGCTGGTACTTCAACTTCACTCTTCCAAAGATGTCATCTGTCAAATAGCTTCTGCCGTGTTTCTTGGTACGTTAAAAAGAACTCATTATTCATGATTAGCTTGTTAGCTAAAATTGAATCTATCTAATGCCAGATTGTTCAACTTAGACCAAAGTGTTCATGCTTTTCTTTCTATTTCGTTCCAGTGAAGCTTTGAAACATGCAGACAATGATGGAGAGATGTGGAGAAGCTAACTTAAATACAACACCATTAAGTCAAATATGCATCAATTGTGTTTAATTGGTGGTATGTCGTGTTAGATAGCTGTCAGTATCAAAACATATAATGTTTTCAAAAGATTGGTTCAGGTATTCAACATGATTGACGTCATTCTTTAGTTACTTACAAAACAAAATGCTAGTCACCACCCCAAAAAAAATCCTCCAACACAAGATCTGTAGTCTATTAAAATATCTATTCATCTGTTGTGTTCCGAGATTTAATAAGGTCGGACACGGGACATGTGGCTAGAAGATGTGATGAAGGGGCCTCAGGGTGGATCTGAACCCACAGCACCGCTGAGGTCTCACTCTCAGTCTGCAGGACTCACACTTCTACTGCTGAGCTGTGAGCTGCAGCACATGAATTATTTCATTTAAATGTAATTCATGCACACGTATTCAGTGAATCGGTCCATCTTCATCTCTGATTTTTGGTTGCTTCACGTTTGAATTGTTCTTTTCTTTCTAACGTCTCGGTATTTCCAGATTGTAGGCTGGATTATTCACTCCAACATTTAACCTGATTTCCAGCTCTTCCAGCTCTTTTGCTCTACAGAAATTGTACGCAACTTTGATTTGAAGCTATTGTTGTCCAACTATTGCCTTCTGAAAGTCTTAAAATGCACATATGTAGGTCCGGGAAATCAAAAAATATTCGGGCGTGGTCCGCCCCCAACTCGTCCAAAGGAAGATCGGATATTGAAATGATACTTAATCAGATTTTGAGATGAATCCAGACATCAATATCTAATCTAAGTTCATAGATGTGATGGAAACTTTGTTAAAAATGCAGGTGATGGTGGAGGTGAGGTGATAAGCCTCTTTTAAAGTCATCTTGTTTATTAATATTCTGTATCATGTGTTTGAATCGAACGTTGAATCCTCTTAACTCCTGAATCCTCTTAAGGGAAACCCGTGAGTTTCCATTCCGCCTGGCTGCATTCCTGCAGGAACACACTCTATGAGCTGGAGGAAAGACATCTAAGAGAATAAAACACGTGCAAATTGGGAGAGGCATCAACTCTTTGATGTTCATCAGATGACTGAGGAAGGAACTTCGTGCCGAATAAAACTCGACCTTAAGATAGCAAAGCTCCGGGAAATTTGATACTTTTTTATCCAGGTAGTGGAATAGAAGCAAAAAGAATAATCAGGAAAGTAAATAGATCATTGGGTAATTGTTTGTGTAAAGAAAAGGAGAAGACAAGCAGGTCTTTGTAAAGATTCGACCTTCACCTCCCAGGTGGAAAAAACCTTTTGAGACATCATATCAGGAATATTATGGAATGCTGATCCTTCATTTTGACGCAATAACTCCAAAACTATACCCACGTAGACTTTAGTGGGAGGAAGAAGTGGATTGATTTGAAGAGAAGGTCTGCTGTTTATTACGGACACTAGGGGAAGCGTTATCTCCAAAAGCTTTTAGGCCGTATTTCCTCAATTGTTAGTCCAAAAATTGGTCTATTAGAATCGACTGGAGGTGATGAAGCTTGACCATGTTATATTTTACTCTAATACTTTATATTTTACTCACTAGGGGGAGCTATTATTTAATGAAAAGAGGTTTTCCGGACAGAACATCCTAACCTTTGGTCCGATTCAGTTCAACTTTGGTGCATATGAATCAACTGGTGATCGATCCAGTAAATATTAAATAGTAAATTTTTTACAAGATCCACTGTTTTGCAGACATTACTTCCTCACTGTTGGTCAGATTTCGTTTCGTCTCATTTATATAATTCCTATTTTACCCTAATAGTTCATATTTTACTCAGTAGTGTTTTTCTGGACATAACTTTTCATTTAATTTTAGGAACTAGTCAACGCGGGTTATTTGGGTTTTTTCTGGGATAAACCTTCGCCGTCAGGGACGACGGCGTTGGTCTAGTTTGCAGTATGAATTATTGTTATTTTCTTTGAGCAGAGGCAGAAACAGCTTCCGATTGCTGATTAAAACCCATAACAACCCTCTGAATCTGACACAAGGTCTTAAAAGAGAATTTCTGGTTTCCAGTCATCAAAAATAAACCAGCTTCTCCTATCAAGTCTGTTGCGTGGAGACGCCCCCCTAGAGAACCTGCGCCAATGAATGCACAGTCAGACTCATCTAAATAAAGTTTGGAAATTGGGTCAACTGTACATATTCACTCATCTAAACAAGTGAAGCGTGAAAATAAATGAATAACACGACACAGTTCAGTGGTGTGTCTGTAAAAGGGTGATTTATCACAAAGTGTAACCTCACACATATCCTGTTTAATCCACAATTGTTGTGGTGCAGGGTCCAACATGTTGGCAATATATGTATTTTCTTACTAGAAGACCTGAATAAAAAGTATGAAGTTACAGCCATCAGCAGGTTGGGTTAGCTCATCTTAGCATATAGCTTAGCATATGGGTTGGAAACAGATACAATGATTTTCCATCCACCTACCTCCACCTGTGTTGTTATGCTAAATTAACTGGTGGAGTTTTTTTTATTAGAACAAGTGATAGCTTTCAATCTTTAATTATATCGCCTCACACACTCAGGTCACAATCAATCCCCCCCCCACAATCATGCCCCCTCCCCGGAGTGTGGCATCAGTTGATATAAATTTGCCCCATCTATCCAATAACACGGTCTTCATCCTGAGCCTATCATCTTGCTGCCATCTTTTGAAAATACGACTCTCACTATTATTCTAGTTCATTATGTATCATTCTGTCGGTATACACGTTGCCACCGCCCCCCAGCAGAGTCATCAGCCGCCACCAACAGTCTCCAGATCCTTGCTGCTGTTCAGAGCAGACACTCTTTAGTCTGAATGCCGGATATCATCTGTTCAGATTCATCTTTACTCCATTTTGTCTCTCGTGGTTGAAATACTGTAACCCAAACTGCTGCAAACACAGCGACATTCATGCATTCGGTGCAATGTGTGTGTATTTGTGTGTGTCAAAGAATGAAATACGTGATATCAGGGTGTGAGGTCACTCTTCACCTCTGATTCTGCATTAAAGCGTGGGCATGAAAACAGAACACCTCGTGTCTCCATGACTCATATCCCCCTGTGATTACTGGATGTTCACATCGTGTGCAGACAGATCATCTCTTTGCCAGCCTGGGTGACGTGGGAAGATGGCCGCCTCTGCTCTCAGTGGGTTACAAAGGCTGCTGAAACTGAGCCTGGTAACCACGTGTCAACAGACAAACAAGCACAACAGAGCTGCCGGTCCTCTGGAGAGGTCGTTAGAGCTGCTGCTCTCTCTGGACCACCATCAGACGGCTGAGGCAGCATACATCATAATCCATCATATAGCATTCCAAATATGTGCGAGTCCGGCAGCATCTCAATGAGTAACATCTCCGTTCGTCCTACTGTGGATCATGTTTTGCAAATATTACGACTAATCAAGGACCCTATTGGAGAGATGATTCTAGGGTGTCACCAAAGATGTTAAAAAGCTATAAACCCATAAAGTGATAAATACCATGTAGTTGGAAGGGGAGGAGAATAGTTTATTCTTATAACCATCCTGTCTTTAACCAATCTCATGTATGCTCCTTCTCTGGGGTTATGATTGAGATAAAATAATAATAATAACAATACATTTAATTTATAACGCACTTTACTTTTTTATTTGGAATACCAGATGCTCTAATCAGTCGGTTACATATATCCAACTGTACAAAGACACACATTAATATTAGCTTCATCATCTCGCTGCAAGCACTTTGAAGATTCGTGACCTTCATTATTTTATCAGCCTCAGCAGAGCCATCAGCCACCACCACCAACAGTGACAGGACTCCAATGGGAGGCTTGCCTTGCTGCTTCTCAGCGGAATTCATTACAATCTCCCTGAAGAACATCTATCACTATCATCTGTTGTAATAAGACGTCATATGTGTGACCCAACATAATCCATTATTTATCTCGCAGCGGGGAAATTCAAGTTTTACAGGATCAAAGAGCACGAAAAATTAGGATATTTAAACAGTGTAGTATTGCACATTATTAACAGTGGTCATAGTAAAGGGTATTGCACCAGTGGTGAGGATATTTCATGAGGATATTGTTTAACACAATATATTTCTAATATATATAATAATATTTATTCCATGCACTTGCTTCTCTTGAAATATTCCTATATGGACAATACATCTCACGAGTGTAATTTGTTGTATAGGAGCCTGTGACCTAACTCTGGAGAATTTCAATATTATTTCTTGTTGTTTTGGTTTAAAAGTATGATTTTTTTTGTTTCACTGCTCTCAGAGGGTAGAAGATGTTTAAATGATCATGATTGAGCGTTTGTGGAAACTGTGAGTGGCAAGTGAAAGAAGTATTAAACTCTTCTCTCCCCTCTGTTTATGACATGAAAACTTTTTTGTTTTTTTTATTGTTAGTTTTTTAAGATGCACCAATCAGCCACAACATCAATACCAGTTAGTGGTTGTAATGTTGTGGCTAGTTAGTAAATGTCAACAATATTGATGTTTACTGTCGAACTGAGACAAAAGACACACACCCAAACATAGAAACATCCAAATATGATATGCCATAAATGATAGAAGATGTAATATGTAATGATCAGCCACAACATTACAACCGGTAACAGATTTTAAAGGTTGCGGCTGATTGTTGCATAAGTCCTTGGCTCTAAAGTCAACATTAGGTGAGGAATGCATGTCTGACTAAACAGCCATGAAAATAATGTTATAAAAAACCTCAGGTTTGCAAGTGCATGAACACTGGAAGAAAAGATGGTATTAGCTCCGATGAGGTTGTTGGGCCAGACAATACTTTATATTTGAGAAACAACAAACTCCCTCACTAACAAGGAACGAGCACAAAGACAACGCCTGAACGATTATCCATCCAAAACCTTTTGATGAGCTATTTGACTACGTAAATAAAAGTTTCATTGTCAACCAGATCAGTTTCCTGCTGCAGTTGGTAGCTGCTTCATCTGACACCACTTATCCCGTTCAGGGTTACGGCGTCTTAGCCGTGTCATCACACTATTTATTTTTAAATACCTGACTATGTAAGGTCAGCTTTTTGAATATCTCTTTGAATAAATGGAATACAATATAAATAACTACGTTTTTGCTGCGTGTCGCTTCAGGTGAAATTAAAAATACATGTTTAAAGTCAGTTTGGAAAAAGCTCTTTTCATCTCCATGGAGCACCGGGTCCATGCGGAGGCAATCATGTTCGTACAGACGTCTGGAGAGGCATTTCGCGTTTTAAGTTGTTACTGTGGTATTTTTGATAAATGGAGGATCGTATTTCAGAACAAGAAAAAAGCAACGGAGCGCCAAGAGTCAAGCAAACATCTTGACTCATGAAACGTTTCAGATGTAGGATCCTCCGGCACATGGAGGATTCAACTCGGCTCCCCTTTACAGGAACCGGAGAGGGAAGGAGGCTGGAAGCATTGACCAGGAGCTTCAGGGCGTCCCATCCCCACCCAGATCTCACCCCTTCCCCGAGATCGTGGGCTGAGAGCGCGCCGTCACTCCTCCCAGGGAACCATCTGTCCAGAGCCGGTAAGAGTCCGTGACCCGCCGAGTTGATTTCAGCGGGTGAACTAGATGGACCTCACCGGAAACAAGGTGGAAATTTTGGCTTGGGGAAATTCAAGTAAAGAAAGATGGGGTTGCGGAAATTTTACACACTGGTGCTTTGAAAAAAAAAAAAGCACCTCATAGCTAGGACATAGGGGGACATGTCCCTCACACTTTTTTGTACCTGTCCCCTTAGTCCCCCGCACTTTTTCTAAAATTCTGCACTAATTTTGTGACAATTCAAAGTGTTAAAATAGGTATAAAACCCAGGAGAAAGCAGGCGCTGACTCACCAGCACCAACTCCAGCTGCTCTGCACGGGTCCCCACTGAGTGGGCGGAGAATAAACATTACTCACGCGGCATTGTTTGTGGTGATCACAGGACGGATGGTGTGCTCTGCAAACTGGACCTGTGACATATTTCTTCTGACAACTGACTGACTTTGATGTGCTACAACGTTTTACTACTCCCTCAGGATTTTGTTCATGTATCACAATTTAACTGTATCCTGTCCTCATCAGACACAATGTACACAAACCGGCCAGCAAGAGACACACACACCTTAGGCTCCTTCTTCAAAGCAAACCATATGAGTCATGGTTCTTTGATGATACTGATGGCTCATTATGTCAAATTAGCTTAAATGCCAATTTAGCTCATGTTAAAAAGCACACTAGCTAAGGTAGCCTCTAGGCTATAGTACAAATTAAGTAGGAGGCTAATAGACCCACTCCCCTCCTTAATTTGTATTATTATGTACAATTGTATGTATTCTGTATAATTATATATATATATATATATATCAATCAATCAATCTTTATTTATATAGCGCCAATTCACAACAACCGTTGTCTCAAAGTGCTTTCCAGAAAGAGAAGGTCAAGCCCAAACTCTTTATTCAATCATCTTATAGAGACCCAAAAAATTTTCCACTGTGAGCAGCACTTGGCGACAGTGGCGAGAGAAACCTGCCTTTTAACAGGCAGAAACCTCGAGCAGATCCAAGACTAAGGGTAGGCGGCCTACTGCCATGACTGGTCGGGTTTGAAAAAATAAAGAGAGAGAGAGAGAGAGAGAAAGAGAGAGAGAGAGAGAGAGAGAATGGAGGAGAGAGAAGCTCAGTGCATCATGGGAGATCCCCTAGCAGTCTAAACCATTAGCAGCATAGATAAGAGCTAGCTTATGTCAGCCTTAATTATAAACTTCATCATAAAGGAATTAATGGCCATGAATATTATGCTCAACAGATAACATAGGCTGTAGACTTTATTTTTTTGAATGTACTATTTTCTGATTAATAAGCATATATTACTGTGAGTTTTTTTATTTCTGTTGATTTGGGTCATTGAGGTCATCATCGATATGACAGATAAAATCAATAAATAATTTTAAGGAATGGAAGAAAAAAAAAAAGAGTGATGCCTTTTTACACTCATGATTTCACTTTTTTATTTCTTCCATTCCTTAAAATTATGAGCGTAAAAGGCATCACACTTCCACACCCTGTTTGAAAACCACTCGTTTTTATTCATTTTTGCAACAGATACTGATATCTGCTGTAAAAAATGCTATTAACTAAAAGAAAACACTCACAGTTCAATGAAAGCAGTGGTAAACAGCAAGGGGACAAGTATGGAGCCCTGAGGGACACCACAAGTCAAAGATAGCTCACCTAACTAGCTATAATATCTGTGAGCCAATCTGAATAAGATGAACTCCTACGATGAAATAGAAAATTAAAATAAAAAAAAGGGCTCACGCTTTATGAGTATAGAACCATCTATTATTATGCTTATATATATATATCTGATATAAAAACATTAAAAATAAAACCTGCAGTAACAGGTCCAATGAAATATTCTTCTAATATTAAAATGGATATATCCCCACTATAAAAACAGAACTCCGATCCAAACCCTCTTTTCGTGTTTCCAGGTGATTACAAAACTTTTGCTTGTGTAAGACTTGCAATTATCCATTTCCGTGTCAGTGGATGAGTGACTAAATCCCCCCTGTCAGTTAGGCTGTGGTGATATTCGTGCGTACACATTCATTCAGGAATCTAGGGCTGTTGTTAAATTAAAACTTACACAAAATTTACTCTCTGCCCCCGGTCAGAGATTAGTGGGCTTGTGGAGGGGACTGGCACCGCGCGGGCACGAATTTCCACACACGTTGGGGGCAGAGGGAGAGGAGGGGTCGTGGTTGGGCTCGGTGGAGCGGATTGGGAGGAGGAGGGAAGATGGGGGGGGGGGGGTGTCGTTAGTTCCGAGTGTGGAGGGAGGTCCAGCGTCGTGGCTTCCTGGCCCTCTCTGCACCGGACGGGTGGATTACAGATGCGCGAGCAGCCGGGCGTCGGGACACGGGTGCAGAGCGACGAAGTTTTTGGGTGAGACAGGGAGTCGTCCTTAAACGCGCGCGAGAGAGGGAGGGTTTAAACATTAACCACCATCAAGCATTAAGGCAGCTGTGCAGAGCCGGTTCCGTACATAAGGCGTGCGCACCGGCGTCCGCGTCTCAGCCACAGCGCGTTACCAGTCGTTGGAGGATACGTCCAGCCTGACGCACGGCACCTTCCTCTTCATCAGACCGGCTCTCCTCACTGAGGTAACCACTTTTTTTTCTAAGGGTATACCTGCTAGAAAAGCCGCCGTCTCACGTCAGAAGAACCCGGCTGTGGCGCATAACGGAATGCGTCCGGCGGCGCGTCTATCTTAAAACTCCTCTAGGTGGGAGATTTTTGATGGTGATCCAAAATAGAGAAAAACGTCCGTGCATTTATTTTAAGTCTAAGTGACAGTGGCAGAGCTGTGGGTTTGGAACAGAGAGCCCCCTTGCCCCTGTCTAAATGAGCAGAAGAATAGAAAAGGAGGGCCAGGCTATTCAGTCCGGACCAGGGGAGCACTAATTTACGCCTGTGCCATGTTGGGTTCGGGCGGTATTGGTCCTGACTACTAAACAGAGGATTGTTCCAGCCGGGAAAGCCTCAGTCCGTGTGCGGATGTCGCAACATGCCGGATTTACGTCAAGATAGCTAGAATAAACCTGGGAAGCAGGCAGATTTGCCTTCAAAATAAAAGTTAACGAGATATTTATAGCTTCTTATTCGGACAAAGGTTCGCGTCCTGGGTCGGACAGGGGTGTTTCCAGACCCACCGGGCTGGGGACACATGTGATCCACCTCTGATCTGATGTGCGTCAGCATAATCTCACATATAAGTTCATTTACTTTGAAAAAAACTAAGAAATTGTTAATGTTTTTTTAATGCTTGTAGCTTCAGGGTGGTCATCCATCTAAGAATTAAGTCAAAGTCAAAACAGTAGTATTTATAAATTTCCAAATGTGCATTTACACTATTACTTTTACGCATACTAATTATTATTATTGTTATTATTATAGTAGTATTAGAAGTATTGATAATATTAGTCGTCCTGTTGCATTAAAACAAGTAGAAGTAGTACAAGTAATGCTTTGTATTATCCTTTATTTAATGTTTATTTTGTAAAGCACTCTGCTATGGAAGTTTGTATAAATGTACAATATTGGACAATATTCGTTTTGCCTGCATGTCTTTTTTTTCTGACACGTTGGTTTTGAGTTTAAAGTACTAGCGATGGTTTTGCAGTAATAGAAATAGAAGTAGTGGTAGTAGAAGTAGTAATGTCTTAATGACTTGTTGGCTTTGTTACTAAAGTAGTTAGTAGTAGCTAGTAGTAGTAATCCTAGCAGTAGTAGTTGTTGATCTAGTATTTTTAGACATAGTAGTAGTAGTTGATGTAGTACAAGTTATCGTAGCAGTAGTATTAGTAGTTATTGCCGGAGTAGTAGTTATAGTGCGTAGTAGTAGTAGAGTAGTAGGAGTAATAGTAGTAGTCCTAGCAGTGGTATTAATAGTTGTTGCTATAGTAGTTGTAGTCATAGTAGTAGTAATAGTACTAGTTGTAGTATTTGCAAAAAAGGTATTAGAAATAGTAGCATTAGTAGTAGAGGGTAGGAGTGGTAATTGTAGCAGTAGTAGTACTCTTAGCAGTAGTATAAGTACTTGTTGCTATAGTAGTTGTAGTCATAGTATTAGTAGTACCAATGGTAGTAGTAGCAGAAACAGTAATAGCAGTAGCACCTTTGGTAGCAGTACGGGGTAGTAATGGTAGTAGTGGTAGTATTTGTTGTAGTACTAGTAGTGGCAGAAATAGTAATATCAGTGGCAGTAGTCGTAGTAGTGTGTAGTAGTGGTAGTAGTTGTAGTACTACTAGTGGCAGA
The DNA here is from genome assembly GCA_009660295.1 of Lophius piscatorius. Lineage (NCBI taxonomy): Eukaryota > Metazoa > Chordata > Actinopteri > Lophiiformes > Lophiidae > Lophius > Lophius piscatorius. Next base: position 2,441 of record VRLP01006016.1, on the reverse strand, counting down.
AATAGTAATATCAGTGGCAGTAGTCGTTGTAGTGGTAGTAGTGGTAGTAGTGGTTGTAGTACTAGTAGTGGCAGAAATAGTAATATCAGTGGCAGCAGTCGTAGTAGTGGGTAGTAGTGGTAATAGTTGTTTTAGTAGTTGTTGTAGTACTAGTAGTGGCAGAAATAGAAATATCAGTGGCAGTAGTCGTAGTAGTGGTAGTAGTGGTAGTAATGGTGGTAGTAGTTGTTGTAGTACTAGTAGTGGCAGAAATAGAAATATCAGTGGCCGTAGTTGTAGTAGTGCTAGTAGTGGGTAGTAGTGGTAGTAGTAGTGGTAGTACTAGTAGTGGCAGAAATAGAAATATCAGTGGCCGTAGTCGTAGTAGTCGTAGTAGTGGGTAGTAGTGGTAGTAGTAGTGGTAGTAGTTGTTGTAGTACTAGTAGTGGCAGAAATAGAAATATCATTGGCAGTAGTCGTAGTAGTGGGTAGTAGTGGTAGTAGTGGTAGTAGTTGTTGTAGTACTAGTAGTGGCAGAAATAGTAATATCAGTGGCAGTAGTCGTAGTAGTGGGTAGTAGTGGGTAGTAGTATCAGAAGATGTGGATTCATGTTGACCTTTGATAATAATGGGAATAATAATAGTTTTTATTTTCATTTAAAATCCTCTCACAGATGTGACTTTGGTTTTAGACATTAGAGATACTTTTCAACTTGAAGGAATTCTATGTTTACTTTCAGATTCATGTTTGTCAACTTCTCGGAGTCTCGTGGATTTTGAAGTTCCTATGGTTGTTCAATAGATTTCTTAAAACACGATCTATGCCCATGATGTTAACGGAATAAAAGGCTTTTTTTAGTCCAGTTACGACCGTATGAAGATTGATTACAGCACATAGAGACTGATTATCTGACGCATGATTGAGACCCAATATTTTACAAATGGACAGCATTTCTTTTTCGCTTTAATTCCAGATTTTCTGATATTACCTCCGAAATGTCACAGATATTATGGAATCGACATCACCGCTAATACTTGGTTTTAACGCGATAACTCAAAAACTATTTCATGAATCATTTTCAGATTATATACAATCATAGAGCTTAGTGTGAGGAAGAACTGGCTATTCTTTTGGAAAGATCGGTTTTGTATCTCGGACACTAGAAGGAGCTTTATCCCCCAAATTCTTCTGGCTTCAATTTCTCCACCAGTGGTCCGATTAGGTCTAAATTTGGTTTAGTATAGTATGGTGTAGTATAGTCTGATATAGTATAGTACAGTAAAGTATAGTATAGTATACTCTAATATAGTGTAGTCTAGTATAGTACAGTATAGTTTAGTATAGTATCGTATAGTATAGTCTGACATAGTATAGTTTAGTATAGTATGGTATAGTTTAGTCTGATATAGTATAGTTTAGTCTGATATAGTTTAGTATAGTATGGTATAGTTTAGTCTGATATAGTATAGTTTAGTCTGATATAGTATAGTTTAGTCTGATATAGTTTAGTATAGTATGGTATAGTTTAGTCTGATATAGTATAGTTTAGTCTGATATAGTATAGTTTAGTCTGATATAGTTTAGTATAGTATGGTATACTTTAGTCTGATATAGTATAGTTTAGTCTGATATAGTATAGTTTAGTATAGTATGGTATAGTATAGTCTGATATAGTATAGTTTAGTCTGACTATATCTGACTATAGTTTAGTTTGATATAGTTAAGTATAGTATGGTATAGTTTAGTCTGATATAGTATAGTTTAGTCTGATATAGTATAGTTTAGTATAGTATGGTATAGTATAGTCTGATATAGTATAGTTTAGTATAGTATGGTATATTATAGTCTGATATAGTATAGTTTAGTATAGTATGGTATAGTTTAGTCTGATATAGTATAGTTTAGTCTGATATAGTTTAGTATAGTATGGTATAGTATACTCTAATATAGTATAGTACAATATAGTTTAGTATAATAAGGTATAGTATAGTATAGTTAGCTCTGGTATAGTTTAGTATAGTATAGCACAGTATAATACAGTGTAATACGGTATAGTATAGTTAACTCTGGTTTAGTTTAGTATAGAATAGTATAGTGTAGTATAGTATAGTACAGTAAAGTATACTCTAATATAGTATAGTATAGTACAGTATAGCTTAGTATAGTATGGTATAGTATAGTCTCATATAGTATAGTTTAGTATAGTATGGTATAGTTTAGTCTGATATAGTATAGTTTAGTATAGTATGGTATAGTTTAGTCTGATATAGTATAGTTTAGTATAGTATGGTATAGTTTGGTCTGATATAGTATAGTTTAGTATAGTATGGTATAGTATAGCCTGATATAGTATAGTATAGTCTGATATAGTATAGTTTAGTATAGTATGGTATAGTTTGGTCTGATATAGTATAGTTTAGTATAGTATGGTATAGTTTGGTCTGATATAGTATAGTTTAGT
>VRLP01006015.1:0-31835 GCA_009660295.1 Lophius piscatorius | reverse complement strand
GCAGTGGTTCATTAGTTGTTAGATAGGACTAGTTGAAGCATATTTAGCAGCGGCTCATTGGTTGTTAGTTAGGACTAGTTGAAACAAATCTAGCAGTGGTTCATTAGTTGTTAGTTAGGACTAGTTGAAGCATTTTTAGCAGCAGTTTATTGGTTGTTAGTTAGGACTAGTTGAAACAAATCTAGCAGCAGTTTATTTGTTGTTAGTTAGGACTAGTTGAAACAAATCTAGCAGTAGTTTATTTGTTATTAGTTAGGACTAGTTGAAGCATATCTAGCAGTGGTTCATGAGTTGTTATTCAGGACTAGTTGAAACAAATCTAGCAGCAATTCATTATTTGTTAGTTAGGACTAGTTGAAGCATATCTAGCAGTGGTTCATTAGTTGTTAGATAGGACTAGTTGAAGCATATTTAGCAGCGGCTCATTGGTTGTTAGTTAGGACTAGTTGAAACAAATCTAGCAGTGGTTCAATAGCTGTTAGTTAGAACTAGTTGAAGCAAATCTAGTAGCAGTTCATTAGTTGTTAGTTAGGACAAGTTGAAGCTTATCTAGCGGTGGTTCATTAGTTGTTAGATAGAACTAGTTGAAGCATATTTACCAGCTGTTCATTGGTGGTTAGTTAGGACTAGTTGAAACAAATCTAGCAGCAGTTTATTTCTTGTTAGTTAGGACTACTTGAAGCATATCTAGCAGTGGTTCATTATTTGTTAGTTAGGACTAGTTGAAGCATATCTAGCAGCGTTTCATTAGTTGTTAGTTAAGACTGTTTAAAGCATATCTATCAGCGGTTCATTAGTTGTTAGATAGACTAGTTGAAGCATATTTAGTAGCAGTTTATTGGTTGTTAGTTAGGACTAGTTGAAACAAATCTAGCAGCAGTTTATTTGTTGTTAGTTAGGACTACTTGAAGCATATCTAGCAGTGGTTCATTAGTTGTTAGTTAGGACTAGTTGAAGCCTATTTAGCAGCAGTTTATTGGTTGTTAGTTAGGATTAGTTGAATCATATCTAGCAGTGGTTCATTACTTGTTAGTTAGGACTAGTTGAAACAAATTAGCAGCAGTTTATTTGTTGTTAGTTAGGACTAGTTGAAGCATATCTAGCAGTGGTTCATTAGTTGTTAGTTAGGACTAGATGAAACAAATCTAGCAGCAGTTTATTTCTTGTTAGTTAGGACTATTTGAAGCATATCTAGCAGTGGTTCATTAGTTGTTAGATAGGACTAGTTGAAGCATATTTAGCAGCGGCTCATTGATTGTTAGTTAGGACTAGTTGAAACAAATCTAGCAGTGGTTCAATAGTTGTTAGTTAGGACTAGTTGAAGCATATTTACCAGCTGTTCATTGGTTGCTAGTTAGGACTAGTTGAAACAAATCTAGCAGTGGTTCAATAGTTGTTAGTTAGGACTAGTTGAAGCATATTTACCAGCTATTCATTGGTTGCTAGTTAGGACTAGTTGAAAAAGATCTAGCAGCAGTTTATTTGTTGTTAGTTAGGACTAGTTTAAGCAAATCTAGCAGTGGTTCATTAGTTGTTAGTTAGGACTAGTTGAAGCATATTTAGCAGCAGTTTATTGGTTGTTAGTTAGGACTACTTGAAGCATATCTAGCAGTGGTTCATTAGTTGTTAGTTAGGACTAGTTGAAACAAATCTAGCAGTAGTTTATTTGTTGTTAGTTAGGACTACTTGAAGCATTTCTAGCAGTGGTTCATGAGTTGTTAGTCAGGACTAGTTGAAACAAATTTAGCAGCAATTTAATTTGTTGTTAGTTAGGACTAGTTGAAGCATATCTAGCAGTGGTTCATGAGTTGTTAGATAGGACTAGTTGAAGCATATTTAGCAGCGGCTCATTGGTTGTTAGGACTAGTTGAAACAAATCTAGCAGTGGTTCAATAGTTGTTAGTTAGAACTAGTTGAAGCAAATCTATTAGCAGTTCATTAGTTGTTAGTTAGGACAAGTTGAAGCATATATAGCAGGAGTCTATTAGTTGTTATTTAAGACTAGTTGAAGCATATCTAGTTGTGGTTCATTAGTTGTTAGATGGGACTAGTTGAAGCATATTTGGCAGCGGTTCATTAGCTGTTAGGACTAGTTGAAGCATATCTAGCAGCGATTCATTATCTGTTAGTTAGGAATAGTTGTAGCATATCTAGTAGCAGTTCATTAGCGGGTAGTTAGGACTAGTTGAAACAAATCTAGCAGCAGTTCATTATCTGTTAGTTAGGACTCGTTGAAACAAATCTAGCAGCGGCTCATTAGTTGTTAGTTAGGACTAGTTGAAGCATATTTGGCAGTGATTCATTAGCTGTTAGGACTAGTTGAACCAAATATAGAAGCAGTTAATTAGTTGTTAGTTTAGACTAGTTGAAGCATATATAGCAGCAGTTCATTGGGGGCAAAAGATTGGGGTCCCTCAGAGACATGTATTTTGAGATAGATGCCAAGCCGATAATTTTTGGAATGCATGTGTACAAGCTTTCCACATCGGACAAGACAGGAAGTTGTATTAAGATCAATCTTCTTTCAACGGGTTGGGTTTTTAACAAGTTTTCACTTTTTAAGTGTTTTATCTTTTATTTTATTTTTCATTCAAACAGAATATTCAGCATATTGAGCTACATTTATTGTATATAAGATGCTATAAAAATGTATTTAAATTAAATGTAATTAAATTATAAATAAATAAAATAAATAGCACGTGTTACACACAGTTCGTCTTTCCACATACCTGTTTTACCAGACTTTTCAACTTTACAAGCTTTTGAACTGCCTTGTTTTTACTTCCAAAAGGAGAGGAAAACAGAAACTTTGAAAACACTAGTTCGCAATGCAGAATCTGTGCTGGAAGGATACTCGCTGAGGGAATATCTTCAAAACACTGTTTGCTTTTATGCGCTTTTGTGAACATCGGTGCCCAAGTGAATTGGTGTCCATCCAGTACACCTGTACTGAGGCCTGAGTGTGAGAGTGAAATTTTGCCAAATGTTCAGGTGTTATTTATGGAAATGAATGTATCACATTCCTGTTTAACCTGCGGCTTTGGTTTCCCAAAATCAGCTCAGGATCCAAAGCAGCTGTCGTTTGAAGGCAAACTCTGTTGTGATGAATGGATCCAGGCAGAGAGTGTGTTCTGTGGAACCTGATCAGTCGACTCAGTCGCTCATTAAATATCGATCATAATGGATAAGAGAGCTGAGTGCAGAGTAAAGCAGGTGAGATGAGCAGTGGGAGCGCCAGGAGGTTGAAGAGGCCTCTTTATTTGCGATGAATGGAATTGGGTTTGTTTAAAGTATCAAACTGTCAGACTTGAATCCTCCTTTGAGAGGATTCTCCTCTGGACTCGAGTGTTTCCCAAGTGTCTCAGCAATTTGAATTTTCTTTTGCCTTGCAGAAATACATCAATTGATGAAACTATGTCCAAAATGTTCCTAGGTGCATCAACATACTGGATCTGTGCTTCTGCACCTATCTGGCGCTCCTTACATTGGCATTTCTCGTGAAGTTGGCTCATGTCCCCACTCTGTCTTTCAATTGTTGTCGGTGGCAGTTTGATTTGTACGTATTGTACGCCAGCAGGAATTCATTTGGAACTGGGTGGTTTTTTTGTGGATTGTGGATGAAGAGTTATTTGTTCCGGGTTCTGAAAAAGATTTATTCAAATGTTCTTCCTATATAGCAGATTTGGATTTATTTCTCAGTGTGGCAGTTTGGATGGAAGTGACACTTTAGACTGAGATGTGATAAAAATTCATCAGAATAACTTGTAAACTAAATTTTTCTGTGCAAAAGTGAAAAGTTTCTTTCAATCTTAATGAAGTATAGAAATTTTTACATAGACCTTTTCAACCAAGGATACTAAAAATATATATTAATACATACAGATACACATAGACACTGATCAGTGATGAAACCACTGTTAATTATCACTATAACATATATAATTATACATATTACATATTTAGCTAATATGCTAAATAACTAGATTCTACAAATTAACACCCACACACATATATACAGAATGTGTGTTTCTGGCTAAGGTGTGGCAGACTATCCCACATCAAGTGATTCACAGAAAAGTTAAAACACAAGGAAAGATACAAATATGTGAATGTATTGTAAAATTCATGCCCAAACTAGAAGTTTTTACTCATGATACCTGATTGGAAGACTTTTACGGGTTTTGATTCGAGGCCCACATCCTTCATTGGCTTTATTTGGAGACCTCTGTCACATGAGCAGGACAAAGCCATCCCATTTCAAAGACAATTCCAGATTATGTCAGGTTCAGTTCCTAAGGTTGACTTGCTGCTGCCCGAGTTCGTTCCCTAAAACCACAAAAACATCGGACTTAGACTAGTTATCAAGATGAATCCCAACCGATAACTACCTGATCTGGGATACTTTCCTCACCCTCTTCTTTCAGCTGTTCACTTTAAGGGTCACCACAGCAGATTATCTGTTTCCATCTTGCCCTGCTCTCTGCATCTTCCTCTGTCACAACAACCAACTGCATGTCTTCTCTCACCACATTCAGGAACCTCCTCTTTGGTCTTCCCCTTTGTCTCCTGCCTGGCAGCTCCATCTCCAGCTGCCTTCTACCAGTAGATCCACTATCCCTCCTTTTCAGGGGTCTAAACCATCTCAATCTTTACTTTGTCTCCAAGACGTCTAACCTGGGCTGTCCCTTTAATGTGCTCATTTCTAATCCTGTCCGTCCTCCTCACTCCCAGAGAACATCTGAACATCTTCAGCTCTGCCACCTGTCTTTTCGTCAGAGCCACCGTCTCTAAACGGTCCAGCAGAGCTGGTCTCATTATTATCTTGTAAACCTTTGCCTCCACTCCTGCTGCTACCCTCTTGTCAAAGATAACTCTTTACACTCTTCTCCACCCAATCCACCTCTACTCCTTGCATCATCACCGTTCCTCCTGCCTCCCTTTCATGCACACACATGTATTCTGTCTTATTGTGACTGATGTCCATTCCTCTCCTCTCCAGCGCATACCTCCACCTCCCCTGGTTTTCTTCCTCTTGCTCCCTGCTCTCACGAGAGATCACAATGTCTCACTGCGGATCTAGATTACTTTACGTGGAAATAAACTATTAAATTACACTTGAGCTAAAATAGTAAAACATAGTGAAATTATTTGTCTACATTCCTGAGGAGCAGCTGTTCCTGTGCGTAACCCGTGATTGACCTTCTGACCTGATCATCTGTTTTGTTGACAGACGCCGAAAATGAATTTATATACGTTTCTAACCATGAAATAAACAAATGATTTCTTCAGCCATGTTTCTGCATTCAGCAAAGTCATTAAGTTGTGGAAACAAGTTGTACAGATCAAGTTTGAATGTTTTTGTTATCAGCAGCTTCCAACCACTCGAAGGTGAATCTGCTCTTATCAACATGTTGAGTTTGTAGACCTCACTTTCACACCTGAGCATGTGTAGATCTCTGAAGGTCATAATCAAGAACAAATCCTGCAGGTGTTCCGTTGCCGGTGGAGCATCTGCGTCAGGTTCAGAGCCAGGAACTCACGGGGAGGAAGCAGGTCTACAAACTCATTTTCTGACCACTATATTTCAGCTTGATCTTTCTTCCATAGTAGCAAAGGGGGAAAAAGCTTTCTACATATATATTACAATATATGTAAGACATAATGCAGACGAAGAAATGATTGGGTGACTCCACCTCGTCACTGACTTCTTCTGAACACATTTTCAGCCCTGGTGTTTGCAATGATTAAAGTTCTGTGTGAGTGCCAGTGGACTTTAGATAAATGACAGATTACAGCCTTGAATGCAAATTAATGAGATAAGAGTAAAGGTCTTTCATGCGAGTCAGAGCGTCGACCATACAAGACAGGTTTTATCCTCACGCCATTGACCCTTAGCTTTAAAAGCAGTCATCCGCCATCTGGCACACTGAGCCTACTTCCTGTTGCTCCAGACATCATCAAAACCCATTTTCCACCTCAGCTATTCACAAAGTGTCATGAGCACATTTTTATTTGGCCCTCAGTTCTGCGGCTCTCAGATTTTAGATAACATCATTTCACACTAACCGGGCTGAGAAATGGATTATTAGGTGTTGAACGTCTTCCGCGGAAAAAAGTGAAGGTCCTGTAATGAAAGACTATGGAGGTGAACGAACCCGGGCCATGAACCGACGCATCTTAAGCCGGATGGAGCTCCACGAGGTCAGAAATTATTTTTTTTGGGTGGTCCCAGCCTATGGGGTCCAGAAGATCTTCAGGTCAAGAACAAAAGACTGTTTTCAAGGTTGGGATTGGATTATGCAAAGTTTTTCCCAAGTTCTTCAGACATATTGTCTGTAGGCATTTACAGCAATCAGCCATAACATTTGTAACCACCTGTCCAACACTATTTAGCTCCCCATGTTTCTGAGGAAACAGCTCTGACCTGGACTCCAACAGACCAGTCCAGCAACAATTGTGGGCATTTGTGAGACTAAGTCATAAATCTGAGAACCATTCCTGAATCATTATCCCGCTGGGAGAGGCCACTGTCAGTAGGGACCCCGTTTCCATGAAGGGGGTTTACATGGTCTACCACATTGTTTAGTTAAGTTGTACTATCTACATGAATGACAAGAGCAAAGGTTTACCATTCTATGCGGAAAACATCACAGCTTGTCTCCTTCCCATAATGCACCCTGGTGCAATCCCCGGTAAACGTCGCAAGAGTACCTGGATGTTTACATGATGTAAAAGAGAGTGTGATTCATCAGACCAGGTCACTTTCTTTCACTGCTCCCTTTTAGGGGCGTTGGCTTGGACGTGTCCATTGTAGGAGCTAACAAATTAATTAAAATAAAATAATTTTGTACAACAAAAAAAAAAATGCATTTCAATTAGTGATTAGTGTAATTAACTGTCCTGAAAAAAAAAAACATGTTCGCACATCAAAGGAGACTAATTCAAATGAGAATAAATCCATGTAGCCCTTATAGACCTACAGTCATAATAATTGAAAGGAATTTAGCAGAGGTTTGAGAATTAGTTTATTCTATTCCATAGTGAAAATGGAATCCGTTAGAACATCCACAATTCTAAATCGACAGACGCTTCACAAAGCTTCACTAAGCTGCATATTTTTCACAAACACCTTCCATACTCAGATGATGAGTCTTGGTTAGACTTATTTTATCCATGATCACAATCTTTCCGTAACCCAAACGCAGAAAATAACGATCCCAGAAATCCCTCACTTTCCACATGTGTTATTAGTTACATTTCCTCTTCAATCATCATCCTTGTGGAAGGTATTTTCTCTGTAGAGAAAATACCTTCCACAAGGAGGTATTTTCTCTACAGATGTAGTTTGGTGGCTGAGGAGTATTTTTCTATCCTTTTCAGTTCAGAGCCGGGCCGGATGGACATTTTTAGTTTGATTGTTGGATTGATTGGTCTCCCTGGGTTTTTTTCTTCATCCTTCTCCAGTTTCCTTCCACATGCTGCTGAATTACACTTAAATCACCCATAGTGAAAAAAAAAAAAAGGCCTTAAGTATATGTGCTCGCCTGAAAGCTATAGACAAGCACATATACATCTGTACACCCTCATGATCGGTATAAGTAGTGGTGAATGAATGAAGGCCATTCACCTGATGGTGGAAAAAAGCTTCACGCTGAGTCACAGAGACCACTGACATGACACGAAGTGGCCGGAAGCGGGCTGTGGACCGCATCTCTGTCCCCAATCAGGTCATCCTTCAAAATTGTATTCGCTTTTGCAAATTTTATCAGTACTGATAGATCTCACATCAAAAAAATAAAAACAAAAGAGGACAGTTTTTTTTACATAAAGCATAAATGAACATTAAGAATCCAGATTCACAGTTTAAGGAGGACAGTTTGAATTTGAATGCCGTTTGTTGTGCAATTTTTGTATTAATTAAATAAAGAAGTGTTCCTTGTTTCTGCTGTACAATATCATTTTTTTGTCTTTTAAAACTTAATTTATTTAAAAAAAAACTTGATTGTAAAAAAAAAAAAAAAATGTATCACTAGATACCTTTTTGTCAAGAAGTTAATAATCTGAGGTTTAGCAGTACAGATGATGATTGTTGGCTCACTATTTGGCAAGCAAGAAGTCACTGCTGCCCTTTTTAATTTAATGAGTTATAACAGCTGATTAGTTAGATATTAAGGGTTCAAAACATAATCAATAAACTAATTATTAACATTCATAAAGTGAAACAGCATAAATTAACTTTGTTGTCAACAATCACTGTGAGGATCTGTCTGTGTGGATTCTCATTCTCATCACAGCCTGTCTGGTGGGTGGGGGTGTCACAATCACATTTTTTTAATAAGCTGATGGTTAATCGTCATACAAATAATTGTGCTTAAGTATTTAATTATCTCATTATTATTATTATTATTATTATACTATTTTGTAGCGTAAAAATAGTCACTAAAAATGATGTTTACGTCAAAGGTGACAGTTAAAGGCGCTAAGGACACAGTAACAACAACCGCATGACGGAATGAGGATGTGGATAGAGTGATAGTGTAAATATGACGTTCCTGAGTATTTATGAAAGGAGGCAATTCTAAAGATGACGCAAAATAATTGCGGTAGATCACTCATATGATGATGTAATCATTCCTGATAAACGTCACAATTTTAATCATATTTGACAGGGCGGATCTCTCCTAGTGGATGTGGAGGTGCCAAAGAAGAGTAAGAAGAGGTTTGCATAAAAAATAAAGGTCCAGGCACTGAAGTTAGATTCAACCCTTTAATATCCTTTCCAAAAATCCTTTCATTTTTTTTCTTTCTTTAGGACATGTATTCATTTTATATCTTAGACACTGTAAAATAGTTTGGCATGTTTTTAAAGAGTAAAAAATAAATTAGACTAGAGTAGGACTACCACAATTTCCTTGGTCAGTGCTTCTTCCTCGGTGGACCCTTTGCCATTTGGTGTTCCCCAAGGCTCTTTGCTTGGCCCCTTAGGCTTTAAACTATTATCAACAGGTTTGTGGATAAGAAACAGAGATTCAAGTGAGCTCAAGCAAACAGTTAAGCATCACATCAAAGGGTTAAAGTTGACTTTCCAACCCTGAAGAAAGCTCAAGCCGACATATTTTTGTGTTTTAGAATGAAGCCACCTTGAGTGTCTGGAAGATTTGTATGTCTTATAGTCATTATTTTCCCACTCTCTAAGGTCGTGCATGAGCTATGCTGCTCTGATGGACACTATCAGTGCTCCACCTAGTTCTCTCTCTTACATTGAAAAGAAAAAGCAGGTGAAAAGGATTTTGGCCTGAAGACAAAGAACAGCTTGCTTAATTTTTAAAAAAAAGCAAGCCTTTTATTTTCTTTTTCTTTTTTCAAAACAATACAAGCCATAATATAAATCTTTAACTATCACTATTTGTGTGTATATTCAATCTTTTTTCTTGAGTATTTTTTCCATTCGAGGAAAGTATGTAAGTACTTGTACTCAAACATTGTGCATTGATACATACAACTTTAATGTACTTGTACTGTACTTAAGATTGATTGAGTGATACTTCTACTCCTTACTCCTAGAGGGAAACATAGTACTTTCTACTCCATTTCTTACTTTCTTTCCACACATTTGTCTGACAGGTGTTAAACTTCCTGCCCAATGAAAACCATTTATCTACAAATATACAAATGTGTTGATTTGAATCCTTGTGATAAACTGTGTGTCTTCATGGGTCGAGAATTGTCTCCTACAAAGCAGAATATGATTCGTTACTCAGCTGAAAACAGTCATATTAGGTTGATTTTTTAAGAGATAGCTGATTTTCACGGAAACTATGATAATCTCACAGATTAAGGGACTCAACAGTATGAAGTAGTTCAAATGAACTCCATCCTTTAGTCTCTACAGCAGCATCATGGAACTACACGTGTATGCTGCAGCAATCTCCATCTAAAAAGATGTTATATAATATCAAAACACGTATTTTACTGCAGGAGTACCTTCACTTTGAAACTTTAAGAACAATTTGTTGCTCATACTTCCATAGATTTATTTGAGTGAGTTTTTCAATGTAGAACTTTTACTTGAGGTGGATTTTTGTTAAATTGAGGTATTGGTACCTTTACTCAACAACCGGATCTGAATACTTTTTCACCACAGACATGACATGTATGTGCCTTTTCAGTCATCATATTGCAGGAAATAGTGGATTCTGGACCAGAACGTTCTCAGGAACAGTCCTGGCATGTGGACAGTGACAGTGACTCTAATTCATTCATGTGTTTTATTTATCAGGACAAAGGCAGAAAATGTGGCATTAACCCATTAGACGACTGCACCAATCCCACTAGACAGTGACAGAGGAGGGGAGGAGGGGAGGGGTGGAGGGTGAACATGAAGGCAGCACTGCCACCCAGTGTCAAAACATTGAACTCAACTTACAGGTAGTGATTTACTGCCTGCTGCAAAGAAGTTCATGAGATGTGATGTGATGTTTTACCACCCTGCTGATGGTCTCGGTTAAAATGAGTTTGTAACCTGCCCATTCCATCCAGCTGTGGGTGATTAATGCACTAAGTATCCGGAGAGGGCCAACGGATGGAAAAACAAACACATTCACACCAACATGAGATTCAGCCTCTCAAGGTCAGCTAACACACACATCTCACACGGCTAAGGCCTGGACACTGAGAGAACATTCATGCTCGCATACTGCACACAGTTCAAGACGGGCCATTCTGACACACATCTACCAAACAGCCAACCGCACAATACTCAATTTAAGGAATATTTGAGTTTACAATGAATTATATCTTTATTTTCTACAAATGGAGTGAACCCTTCCCTGCTTGTCAAGGTGAGGAGATCTGTAGAAGTTCATCTGACACCGCTTTAATCCATTTCATCAAATTTACTGCAGAGATTAAGTTCAAACAAAGTGTTTCTAGGAACGTTTAATCCAATACCCCAGCATTAAGATAGGGGAAACGGTCATTAATATGTCCGTTATCCATATTCAGTTGTAATCATGAGCATATCTCACAAAGTATTCAAACTAGCTCTACCAAACATTGAACATTTCAACCATACTTTTAAGTGGTTGTCTTTTTAATTTCATACCCATTATGTATAAAGTCGATGTTATTTTGTATAAAGTCTCACCAAACTTTATGCAAACACAGTCATAAAATTTTAACATATATTTTTAACTTTTTTTTTCTTGTTGCTTGATTTTTTTTTTCTTTCTTGGTTTTTATATTTTTATCTTGGTGTTTATATATATATATATATGTGTGTGTGTATTCAAAAATGCTGCTGCAACAAGTGAATTTCCCATTCTGGGAACAATAAAGCAAGTCTAAATCTATATTAAAGAAACCTGTCTGGCCCCCTTCTTAACACCCTACAGCTCTTACGTCGCTGTGTGTTCTGAAACTCATTTTTAATCAGACCCAGTATTAGATAGATAGATAGATAGATAACCTTTATTAGTCCCACAATGGGGAAATTGCAGGAGGATATTGACCCTTTCAGCGATCTGTGCAACAGTAAATAATAATAAAAATATTGTTTTTATGAAGCACTTTTCATAAATACTCAGTCGCTTTTCTGTGAGCTCCAACAACACGAACTACCATCATTCTCCTGTCACCGTTCACCAGACTTCCCTTCTTAGACCGCTTTGGTATAGCCAAACACTGCAGACTCGGAATAATGGAATATGATCTGACCCAGCCCTCGCAAAGTTTTTCATGCGTCCAGCACATCAACTTCAGGAATAAATGTTCTCTTGCTGCCTGCTATAGCTTACAGGTACCAGTGGTATCAGTGTTATTGACTCACCTGTTAGTGGTTGTAATGTTAAGGCTGCCTGGCATAAATTAACCATGACATATAGTTGTTATTGAGTTTTCTACAAATTGATTTTATGTTGTTTCCATGTAAACACCATTTTGAAGGAGAGCCTTAGGCATAGGGATATTTTCAAGATTAATCGTTACACACACACAAGCCGTGTTAAATAGTTGTTTAGGAATATGAAGCAATATTTTTTCGTTGTTATGGGATGTTAAAGTGATTTAGGAGCGGATTGATGGTTAGTGTCCTCTCCTTCGTATATATCCAACAAAATATCTCCTTCTCTAGGCTCCCCGCAGGAACGGAGGATACTACAGGGACTCATGCATTTATTGTACAATGTTTAAGGGGATGTCAGCAGTGTACACCAATCAGCCACAACATTAGAACTAGCTACTGGTTCTAATGTTGTGGCTTACATCATTCATCATTTATGGCACTGTGATATTGGGATTAGTGTCTTATATCTCAGTTTAATAGAAAACACCTATTGTTGACTGTTGACATACACCTATCAGCCACAACATTATAACAAGTAACTAGTATTAATGTTAGGGTTGATCAAGGTTAGTCATTCTCTAGTGCCATTTTTGTTCAAATGAAAGAACGATTGTTGTATTGTATTCAAAATATTTCACCAGTTTCTATTATTTCCTCCTTCCCTGTGTAATCTGTGTAAAAAGGTGTAAAAGTACACACACTTTTAATTTTCACTTGTCAAGTTTTCATTTATCTAAACTTGAATTGAGTATTTATTCTAAAAATAGTTTTTAGTTTTACTGACATAAATAAAATTAAGAGATATAAAATATCTGAAATACTTAGCCCTCCTTTCATTTTCCAAAAAACAGTCATTTTTTCTTTTTTTATAATTTCTCGTTTTCCAAACTTCATGACTTATTTCAACCACAATGGACAATAGCATGTGTGAAAGAAGATGCATGACAGACAAAATGAAAGATGACAGAGGTAAAACACATAAAGAAGATGAAGAAACATACAAAGATGTGTTCAGTATTTTTATATCCACTTTTCTACATCTCCTTCTGTAAGTACTAGCATTCGCTGATTTTTCATACTTTATTATTAAATGGCATAGAAATAAAAAACCTTTTGATGACAGAGCATGTCATCAAAAGGTTGACTTTTCAGTTTTTATATTGACTTATACTTTTCACTCGTTTGCTTGAAGCACACTAAAGCCCTAATAACAATGCAGGAGCAGTCGTGAGCCGATGTTTCCAACTCTTCATCGCAATCTTCCACGATTAAAGGAACACTTTATCACAGCTGAGATGCCAACTGTTCTTTTAAACTTAGAAAAGTGGAGATATGGTGCAAGCACCAACTGATTCTGTCGCTATGAATAACAGTAATTCACCTCTACAGAACATTTACAAACAACTGTCATCTTGTCTGTCTTCTTTGAAACCATCTACAGACGAACCCAACCACACGTCTCTTAAAAACTTGCATCATTTGAGTACTTCAAATGAAGTTGGCATGTTTTTTCTGTGCTTCTTACATAAAAAAAGGAGTCACGAAAGAAATGAAACGAGACATTTCAGTCCATTATTCTCTTTTTTTTAATGCTTTAAAGTCCCTGGTTTTTACATCACCATCAATGGGACTTGACACTTTTCCCATAGCGAACAAGCATCCCAGAAACCAAACAGCCACCGAGAAAAATACCATCACATAGTTTCACTTTCACAAAGGGGAAAGCTTTACAGAAGGGGACGAAAGGATTCTGGGGCAAGATGGTGTTGAACCGCATCAACGACCTGAGAGCGGAGGGAAGCTCCTCTCGCTCTGCAGCGTGTTCTGTACAAACATATCACTCGTATATCATTAGCATAATATGGCCTAGAAAAGCATCCAAGCTGACAGAGCATTAAAGGAGTACAATTGTGTGTTTTAGTGTGTGTGAATCGAGGAGGCATGGGACACGCAGGGGAAGCCAGTGTGGACAGCTGGTTTTTAAAAACCAAGTCAATTTTTCCTGCGTGGCTGCTGCATCGCAGCAACCGCTGTTTGTGTGAGTGAGTAGGCGCACAGTTGTACTAAAAGCGGCAGGTCAGAGTGGGTTGCCATGACAAACAGAAAAGCAGAAAGGGTCTGCTGCCACGGCAACAGCCAGAAACAACCACTGAGCCGAGGAGGGAGGAGAATGAAAGGGAGAGAAAGTAGGAGTGACATGGAAAATAGGAGAATACTACTCCTCTCATGAGTCGAAATGTTTGAGCGTTTGACCCATTTACCCCTCGGTGAAGTAATAATGAGTCATGATATGGGAGGAATAGGGGCAGACTCAAATAAGCCACAAGAATGAAATGGTGTCAGAAAGAAAGGGGTAAAATCCCACACTTACAGCCTTGCTTTGGGATGGGTGGGCTGCAGGGTTTCTATTTATAATTCCTATCTCATCTCATCTCGGAATTCTTCAGAGACATGCATTTGCTGCGTCGCCCCTGCTTCAGATTCTTTACATGCATATACCATTTGTAACGCTGACAGGCATTTCCTTCTATAGGCCTCCAGTCAGATCAGAGGGGAGAGGAAGCCCTAAAGAGTGGCGATGAAAGCACAAACACAGGGCTGGTGGGACTTTTTATATCTACACTAAGTAGCATGCATGTGAGTGTGTGAGTGTGTGTGTGTGTGAGGCAGGAAGGGGGCTTCAGAACTCTGCACAAGGTCTTCATCAAACTGGAGAGCAGTCATAATCTGGTTTTGATCTTTAATGATGTGACTGGAGCGTGGCTGTGACCTTGTCAGAGTGGATGTCAGCATCAGTGTTGAGTAAGGCTGCAGACAGATGGTGGCCCAGACCTCGTTTATGCAGGGGTTAACACAGGAAATCAGTTGCTTGTCTTAAAAAAAAAAACAGAACATGGAACAAGAACAAAAAAAAAAGGAATAAGAACATATGAGCACTCAGCATGGCGTGACTTCAGGTCCACAACAGTGGAGTGTTCCATACAGGAGTCTGACATGTGTCCCATCCCTCACTCAACAACAACGCACTGGTCTGAAGAACATTAGCTCGTCTACTTTCAAGCGTAAATCAATAGTGTTCAGCCCTCAGGCACCTAGTTACTGACTGATACTAGAAAGAAGCTGGACAACAAGTTAAAAACTCTAACACATTTTAAGATATTGAGCATTTTTCGTCTTACAGGGGCTCTACTGACAGAATAGGCCCTACGAAAGCGCAAAATCTGGCACCTTTGAATCGGTTATTCCCGGCTATTTTACATCTTTTTTTATCTTACATCCTTCACTTACCTCAACAACAATACAAAAAAAAGTAAAATCAAACTATCAGTACATCTTCTGTGGGTTCAGGCACATAAAGTGAAGAAAGAAAAAGAGTGAGGTGGAGAAACATTCTGGAGATAAAATGCACTGATTGGTGATGAAAGGTTATCAGGTACTTCAACAGCCGTCGATCAAGAATTTGGAAATTCACAGGAATGCAAACTAAATTGGAAAAGCTTTAGCTGCGTGTGGAATGGCACCTTCCTTTCCCGCGCATCTAAAATGACGGTATCGAGAGACAATAAGGCAAAGGAAGGTTGAGTTTGGAGTGGAGCACAAATTGATCTTTCCTTGACTTCCCACACTTAACGCCACCTTGATGCTCAGAGATGAAGCATAAAGCTTTATTTACAACGAGCCAGAGTTCCTTCTGCTCCACAGAACTCTCATGAAGCGAGGCAGCTACCAAATATAAACTATGATTAGATGGTTTTGTTTCATTTTTCAATTCTTATCGCCGTCCACAAGGGAATCATCAGTTGAGTGTTGGTAGCAGCAGTGATATACTGGAAAGTGAGCAGCTAGAAGGATGCATTCAACTCTTCTCGGCTCAAGCAAACAACTGTTGGCCCATTTAGAAAACACACAAATGACATAAGTGACTTTGTACCTATTCTCCGTTTAGTCTACTCCTAAAATAGAATGATTGAGTGGGGATGCAATGCAGGAAGATTATCCTCTGTTCTTACTTTTTTGAATTCATTTAGTTTCACTCAACCTCTCTTTAACAACAAATGTAAAACAAATATCAAAAGGATACACTTCAGGGAGGAGGTACAGTATAAAAAAACTAAATAATGCAGTCAAAAGTGCTCAAATAAAGAGTTTCCATTCTTTTTCTTTTTTATGAGGCAGACCTTTTTAATTCTAACTGTGTCCTCTAGGATCAGGGTTTGGGGAGATGGAGAGTGGGTACATGAAGACCAGTGAGGGAGGAGGAGAGCGACGTAGGCTGACAGATGACCCAGGCAGGTACTGTGAGGGGTTTCTCCACACCTCAGCTCCTGGTGATCATCCTTCCTCCTATCTTAATTTCCTCCTCAGAGGCTGAGGGCAGCCTATTTAACCCAGGTTGGTGATGTTGGCTCTGCCACCCGGTGGCGCCACAATGCGCTGGGTGTTGCGGCGAGGAATATTGTCGTCAATCTGAGCACCTGTGAGATAAGACAGAAAGTTAGATACTGGACAATATTCCAATATGTGCCTCATCATAACAGAAATGTACATCCCACGCCCTCCCTCTTACCCCCTCCATCACACTCCCTCACCTTGTCTTTTGCACTCCCCCCCCTCCCGCACTCCCTCTCTCTCTCTCTCTCTCTCTCTCTCTCTCTCTCTTTCTCTCTCTCAACCAAACCGGTCAGTCCAGTGAGTCGTCCACCCCGAGTTGGGATCTGCTCGAGGTTTCTGCCTCTTAAAAGGCATTTTTTTCTCGCCACTGTCACTAAGTGCACGCACATGGAGGAATTTGTTGGGTCTGTATTGAATAATGAATGAAAAGTTTGGTCTAGACCTTCTCTTTATGGGAAAACTCCTGGAGACAACATTTGTGGTGATTTGACCCTATATAACAGCTGGTAGAAATGTGTTTCCCTTTAACTTCAGTAAAGAAGATGTGTCATAACCTCTACCTGTGGCAGAAGTGCAGCTTGTGCTTTTGCCACCACTATGAGCAGAACTCATTATGATGAATGTTGGTCATATTGTATTCCAGCATAAAGGTTTAATACGGCAGTCGCTAAAATAGGTTGTAAGAGCTTAAAAATATTGATTTACTTGTCAACTTACTTAGTTCTCCCAACTAAACTCGACATGGATTTCAAAATACTATAATCTTATAAGTATAGTTCGTATTGACCGTACAAATTGTGTGGGATTTGGTTCACAGCTTCAGTCACAACTGTTGGCACAGCCCCTTTGAATGATGCTCTTTGTGTGTCTGCTTGCAGCTTAAACATAAACCTTAGCATGGTTTAGCCCAACCCATGGAGGTTTATGGCATCACATGGCAGCACCACACAACAGCAGAGAAACACGTCTCCTCCAGAGCTGAGGAACAAATAGAAGTCTATAGACCTCAGTGAGTTAGTGAGAGTAAGATTCCCTCCAGAGTAGAGGCATTCCTTTCATTCAACACTCAATCATGTAATAAAAGAGCATTAACACAGTAATAATCATTATGGTCTAACTAACCGACCATACCGGATAGGCTGAACCCAGACTGATGCAGGTTACGGACGGGCTGGTTGGGTAGTTTGGCAGGAGAAGTCTTGGCAGAGGACGCAGGAGTCATGACTTTAGGTGTGAATGACACCTCACAGACCGGACCATCGTATAGTCCTCTGGGTACACCCCTCAGCTCAGCCAGCTGCATTTTAAGAAAACAGACATAATAGTCACGGCAGTGAAAAAGTTGATATTTATTCACCGGAGTGGCCAATCTGTAACACGCTGCACCATCCCTCCACTAAAATGACTGAAAGTGTAAAGTGAAAATATAATTTAAAGACTGGTGATGCAGTACCGTACCCTGCTGCGTGCTTTTATCCTCTTGTAGACGTAGTCAGGGAAAGGTTTTCGGAGCACATAACGTCCCGAGCCCTCAGTGGTGTGGAGGTTGCCATCCTCCAGGACGAGCTTACCCTGGCTGATCACCACCAGTGGCCCCCCGCGCACCTCGGTGCCTTCAAAGATGTTGTATTCCACAGTCTGCAGAAGGGAAGGAAAGAATGAGAACTTGTCAATAAAGCTTCAGGTTTCACTAATAGCTAGAGATAAAAAAAAAAAAAAAAAAGCCTTTTATACATACATCATGACTTAACCTTTCTTACATACGCCACCATTTTTCATGATGAAGGGGGGAGTAAATTCAATCAGGATAAATGCAAGCAGCATCAAACCACAGATTAAAACAAAAATGCTTAATAGAGTATTAGGCATTCAATTGGTTTTCTTGCACTGAATATTTTACATATGCTACCATAGAATTGGCATGTGTAACAGGTTGATTGGTTGATTGATAAAACTAGTACACTGTTTTACACTGATAAGATGTACCAGGAGGTACCAGGTTTTGATTTGTTGAAACCAGCATATTTGGGAAACTTCCTTATATGCTGGTTACATGCATTCTTCCATCAATGTAGCAAAGCAAGACCAAACTGGAATGGACGGTGAAGTTAACCACCTGGTAGACGGAGGAGATACTCTTCATCAAGTTCATCTACTCCTTGTTAACCTTTTTTTTCTTTTTTATCATAGTACAAAAGTACATTTCTCACAAATAGTCAAAAAAGTACAACATAATTCAATTAAGTTTCTCTGCATTTGACCGATCCATGAGGAGCAGTCGGCAGCCCCAGCAAAAATCTCGAGGAGCAAATTGTGGTTCTCAAGAATCCTTCGATCTGTAAACAGAAGGTACATTCTGGGGGTTTGAGCCACTGACCTTCCGATTGGTTGACGACTGCTCATCAGCCTGAGCTACTTCTGTGGATGTAGGGTATTAAGACATTTGGTGTCGCTCTTGTGTTGTTTCTGCCATTGAGAATTTAGAAAAATGACTGTTGCCCCTTGTAAGACACCACAGTTCAGAGTTCTGTTCTGAGTCATCTTGGTTTAATATTTACTATCGCTCCCTCAAAAGTGTCACTGTCCCATGGAGCCTATCCCAGCTGACTTTGGGGAGACCGCCAGATTGACAACTACGGACAAACCTAGAGTCATCAGTTACTCTATCTTCTGAAACTGCATTTTCTTTTAAGTATGTGAGTTTAACTGAGGGAACCAAAGAA
Source organism: Lophius piscatorius (assembly GCA_009660295.1). Lineage (NCBI taxonomy): Eukaryota > Metazoa > Chordata > Actinopteri > Lophiiformes > Lophiidae > Lophius > Lophius piscatorius. Next base: position 12,878 of record VRLP01006015.1, on the reverse strand, counting down.
AAGGTGGGGAACTGATGCTGAAAACTGCCCAGAAAGGTCCCCAGGTGGATTTGAATCCAGAACCTTCTTGGTTTGAGTGCTAACCACTGCTGCGCTATGCTTGGCATTACTGTCAGTCGAGAATCGCTGTTTCCTTCTGAGCACCACACACAAACCACACCTGTCCAATGATTTCCACTCTGTTTTTCTAGATTTAGGCATTTTCTTGTATGAACTACTGTGAAGATTTATCAGAGCTGCGTGTATCTCGTGAAATAAGAGCAGAGACTAAATCATTACTGAAATACCTCCAAAGCAGAGAGGCAGTACAGTGATTCGTTTTCACCGCCTGATCACAGGGATGATGTAATATCCCTGAGGCGCAGGCTGTATCCGGTAATACTTAAGTTCACAGATTTATAAAAGTCTCACTCTGTCTTTTAACAGAAAGACAGCCGGAGAATCTTCCTGTTTGTGTTTACATGACGACAGCGTGTAAGATTGCCTGAAAAAAAAAAAGCTTAACTGATTTGACTTGCATGGAGTTAAAAGTGTTCCCTTTGGCTTCTAGATCAAAAAATGAAAGCCGACACACACACACACACACACACACACACCCACAAAGGCATGCATACACACTCCAAATGAGCAGTTTCTCCCACTAATAGCAGTCAGTCACTTTCTGATTAAGCAGAAATAAAAGAAACCAGGAGTCTAAGAACATACACAACATCTATTACACACAGACACACATGCACACACACACACACACACACAAACAGACACACACGGCTGCTAACAGTCTGCTAAAAATGTGTTCCCGTCCACTGGCAGATTTTAAGGATGACATCACTGCCCTGACGCTGTGTGAGGCCCACACCCTTCTCAACAGTGAAAACCGAACAGCAAACACTGGACTAATAATCCTTCATCATTTATCATCACAGTATGTTTTTTTCACGAGTCTAAGACGGTCTTGATGTAACATCACTTTTCTGGCGTGTTTAATCAAATACTTTTTAAGGTTTGAGTGATGTTAGCGGTTTGTGGCCTGATATTTACACTATATGGTAAAAGTATGTGGACAGCACCACTGGTAACATCCCTTTATTACTTCATGGTGTGTTGCTTTCATTTATGGTTTGGGTCTTTTAATTCTATTAATAATAGAGGACTATCAAAATCTACATCAGAATAATATGATAGGGCTTTGTCTCTGTTTGAACATGCATGTGTCTCATAAAGAAAGGTTTGTCTGTGATTCACTCCTTTATGTTAGATTGCAGATGGTAAATATAAAATGAAGGAATAAGGAGAATTTGAAATTATTTACAGATTTGTACCTATTGACAAAAGACAACTGCTAAGACAAGCTTCTTAGCCGCCTTCCTGCCTTAAGAAGAACCGACCTCCTGTGTAAAGACTAAAACTGGCCTGTCAACGTTTGCCCGGCTTGACTGCTGACTGGAAGGACTCGCTGTTACCTTTAGGAACAGAGTGGACAGCCGGGAAAACAGACTACAGACTGGACTGGAGGGAATAAATATAAATATCCAGGTGGGATCTGAGTTCAGTCAGATGTCGAAATAAACAAACAAACACACACGGTGACAAACGCACCATATAACAATGTGGGCAGTTAATGTATGGTAAAGTATTTTAGTTGCTCATGCGCTCAAACTGATGTGAGTAAATAATTGCCCCGCTTTCAGTGTGAATACAGAAAGAACTTTAACTTCCCCACGGATATTGGGGTAGATTTCTCACAGGTAATTTACATTGGTGATCCTAAAGATGTAAAGAAGTTTCATTTGGTGTGGGGATGGTGATAAACAGGATGCATTGGTGGATATGGTGAACAACTTAAATACTTAATTTCACGTTTTATGAATTAACAACTTTTTTCTCTCGTTATTCAATAAATAATAATAATACATTTTATTTATAATAATAATAAATCTTTCATTCATCACATGCAGCCAAAAGCACTTTGCATTTGGATCAAAACTCAAAGTGCTACAAGGTAAAAGCAGATAAAAGCATTAATAAGAAAGAATTTATGTTAATATAAAATATTAGCCAAAAAGCAGCAAATTAGCATTTGTTAATTTTCATTAAAAGTCATAGGTTCCTCTTAAAAGGAAAGTTTCAAGAGAAATTAATTTGTCTAGAAGAAAGGGAAATTTTTTTCAGAAAAACAGAGCTCTGTTTAACGACATAGGTCTCACTCACGTGAGAGTTGGATTTCATGGTACCGATCATGTACATGATACTCCTGTAAGTAACATACGTACATGGTCCTTACATAAGTTTGTCAACTTTGCAGAGGCAAGCCCATACTGTTTTTCTGAATTAATGAGAGAATACGATTTCTTTTTCCTTCGGTGAATGCAATACGCTTCCTTACTTAATAAACTTTCTGCTACATTAATGAAGCGTTCAGCGCGAACAGAATTCTAATTTTTTACACAGTGTGATTACCTGTAAAGTCTATGCGAAGCCTCAAGTTCAAACAATTCACTTTAGTTGAAGCTTATCACATGACACGAATGAAACAGTTCATTAAGAAAAATAAAATAAAATAAAATAAAGAGCAAATTAGCATGTAGCTGATTTTCCAAAACGTCACTCTGCCAGACATCTTTTGGACGTTTATGTGGAGGTGGAGGACAAGCTTATCTATGCTGTATGTGGACGGCTCTGAATGATGTTGTGAAGCCAGACATGGCGTAGTTTGATTTTCAAACTCACCTGTGACCTCATGACAACTACAAAGCAGTCATTGTTTTTACTTCATGCAAGGTTGATGGAGAGAAATGGCAAAATAAAGGTAAGTATCGTTCATGTCTTGTGTCCTGCAGTGACAGTTGAATAAAATAAAGCCAGAAATAGAAAAACACAGGGAAACTTTGCCTGTTTCCCCCTTTTGGTGTTTAGGCAACACAAAAGCTCAATTCATTCTTTTTCTGCATGTGTGGCTGCTTTTAAAATCTTTAGTAATATTATGAAGAAGAGACTATGATAGACAGCAATCGCACACATAATAGCCGTGAATACCTGTGACCTTCAGATAGCTATTTCTCATTGTGTCATCTTCATACCGAGTTGTGAGTCTTGGCAGAGATTATCTTCAAGGAGTCTGGGTCCCACAGAACCAGGTCGGCGTCGGACCCCACAGCGATGCGACCCTTGCGGGGATATAGGTTGAATATCTTTGCTGCGTTGGTGCTCGTCACCGCCACAAACTGGTTTTCATCCATTTTACCAGTCACCTGAAACGGATCAGAGCTGAGAGTGAGAAGAAAACAGAGACCATCGGGCTTGTCTTTTCTTGTATATATAATCATTCTTGCTGAATGTGGAATGTTGTGTGTTCTACTGTTACATTAATTTATCCATCCAGTTATATTGGATGAGGATTTTATTATCCTTTGTTATCCAAGTGGTGGCTCTAGTTTCTTAATCAAAGGTTATAAAGGGCTTACATTGTATGCAGAGGGGCCACTAAGGATATATCCAACATACATGGCAGTTTTCTTTTTCAGTCATATGTACAGAGCACTCCATAACTACTAGCACCCTTTGAAAAAATTTGTAAAATTTTTTTTTACTAAAAATATTTTTTTATTGTTCATTTTCTTTATTGTCTATCCCCGTGATATTTATTTCAATTATTCACAAAAATGTTACTTCTAAATCAAACACAATTACAAAAAAAAAATAGTTTTTTTTATGTTAATAGGTTATTTTAAATTTTGTTTTTGAGCTAAAGGCAGGGTTTTGTGAATAATTTGAATTAAAAATCCTGAGTATGGATAATGAAGACATTTATTTGCATCTCAATTCTGCTAAGTGTGCCAATATTTCATATATACACATTTCACCAGTTATTCCCGATTTTCCAATGGCAAAGACACTCCACTGAATAAAGCTTGCAAATAACAACAACAAACAAAAAGCATAGAAAATAATATGTTTTACTACTAGCGCTTAATGAACTTCAAATTTGGTTGCACACGAAAAAGATATATAAGACACCTGTTCACAAAAATGCAATACATAAAACAGTTTAAAAAAACCCAGATGCACTTAAAGAACATAATGTATCTGTAGCTCTGACTGTACTACATCCAAGGGGTGACCAGAGGTCCTGACATAATTTTTTGTCCCACATTATGATCAACTTTTTTAAATCCTCTGGTTGGTCTTATAAATCACACTGAACCTGATTTTTTATTAGTTATAGCCTAGTAAAGCACAAAGGAGTTCTGCTGTTTGTGCAAGATGCTCCTGATATATATTTTAATAAAGTATTGGACAGTCTTGAAGTCTGACAGGACAACAATAGTGGCAATTGATTAACGAAATAAAGTGTTGACTTAACACTTAATAATTGTCAGTAATATTTATCTTAATTGAATCGTGAATGTGTGTAATTTGTTTTAGTGGCCATGATAAGAAGTTGGGCAAAATCATTAATAAGAAGTTAGACATAATCATGATAAGAAATTAGCTGAATCATGATAAGACGTTATACGTAGTCATGATAAGAAGTTATACGTAGTCATGATAAGAAGTTAGACATAATCATGATAAGAAATTAGCTGAATCATGATAAGACGTTATACGTAGTCATGATAAGAAGTTAGACGCAATCATGATAAGAAGTTAGACCTAATCATAATAAAAAGTTAGACATAATCATGATAAGAAGTTAGACATAATCATGATAAAAAAGTTAAACATAATCATGATAAGAAGTGAGACGTAATCATCATAAGAAGTTAGAGGTAATCGGAATAAGAAGTTAGACGGAATCATGATAAGAAGTTAGACGGAATCATGATAAAAGGTTATACGTAATCATGATAAGAAGTTAGACGGAATCATGATAAGAAATTATGAGTAATCATAAGAAGTTAGGCGTAGTCATGATAAGAAGTTAGACCTTATCATGATAAAAAAGTTAGACATAATCATTTTAAGAAGTGAGACGTAATCATCATAAGAAGTTAGACGTAATCAGGATAAGAAATGGTGTGTAATCATGATAAGAAGTTAGAAGTAATCATGATAAGAAGTTAGACGGAATCATGATAAGAAGTTAGACGTAATCATGATAAAAGGTTATAAGTAATCATGATAAAAGGTTATACGTAATCATGATAAGAAATTATGAGTAATCATAAGAAGTTAGACGTAATCAGGATAAGAAATCATGTGTAACCATGATAAGAAGTTAGACGTAGTCATGATTAGAAGTTAGACCTTATCATGATAAAAAAGTTAGACATAATCATGATAAGAAGTGAGACGTAATCATCATAAGAAGTTAGGCGTAGTCATGATAAGAAGTTAGACGTTACCACAACTATTGGTTAGCCGTAGCAGGATTCCCCACCCCTAACTCCCTCTATGCTGTAAATATACGCACCACACATTTGTCCCAGATGATGGACATCCTCTCCTCGGTACCGTTGACACCTTCAGGAATCAAGCTGAAGTCGTCTTTCCCCACAGCTCGCTGCGCAGTGTTGAAGGGACAGTGTGCACTTCCTGTCACCTGCAGGTCACCACTGTACACAAGATCAGGGTGTAAAAAGAGGGAATGTAGAACATCGTGTTCACTGTACAGAAAATTGAGATGATTACATCACTAAGTGAATAATATTGGATCATCCTCCTACCAGGACAGAAGAGAGTTGAGATAGTCGGGTGTAGTTGGGTCGGGGCTCAGGGGAGGGGAGGTGACATAGGCAGCGGCCTTGGCCCAGTTCTTGCTCCAATAGTGAGACCCATCTGTCCCTAAGCTGGCAGCAATCGGCTCTCCATAGACCACAGTGCCTGAAAATCCAATCAAAATATTGCTACAGATACAACTCATGTATGTCATGTAGACTTTTACAATTTGGCACTAAGATTTATTCCAAATCTAATTTCTAGTTCAAAAGTCTGAATGTAACAGAGCCGATTAAAAATCTACAACAATGTCAGGATCTATACCATTGCTGCCTCAGTGGTTTCTAGTTCTTTAAGACACTATTTTTGTACGATAAGAATATCATTCTGTTCCAGAGTCTCACCTTTCTTCCTGGCCTGAGCGATGACATCAGCAGCACTCTTGCTCATCACTTTGGTGATATACAGAGGGCAGTTAGTCTGATTGGCCACAGTCACAGAGCGATTAACGGCCTCCGCCTCCACCTGTAGAAAAAGAGTGGGCAGGTGGAGGAAATACATTAGCTATAAGTTTAATTATGACATAACTCCCAGAATTCCTTGAAAATTAGAGGTATGATCAAATATAGACTAGATTAATGTCACTTATATATTTATGGTTAACTTAGCATTAACCATGGAGAGACGACTTACAAGTTGGGAATGGAATAGGCCAATACTTGGCTCATGTATTTATACACTAACTCATAAAAAAATCCCAAACTCCACCAATCCCCTACATTGTACAGGCCCTGATCGATTACCTCAGATTAAATACAAATTTATGTCCACGGTATTTATTTTTTTTTAAAAATGCTTCCCCTTGTGAGAAAAGCATTAACTATAGTAGCTATGAGTAAAAGATGATGCGTACAAGATAGATCTCCTCGAGTGTATTCACACGCTTAAAGTTAGTGATAACAGGAATGTCATTTCTCACCGACAAAATGTTCTGAGTAGAAAAAGTGTGATTCCTTTCAGATCATACTGCTTTTATTCATGTTTTGGGGGGGTTTTTTTGCCAATTTTTCTTGTCATTTCTGTAACTCGTTAAAAGACCAGGTTGGACAATAATCCAGACATGATGAAGCTGAGCAGGAAAGGCGTTGCCTTGCTGCAACTTCCTGAAGGGAGATATTATTCCTTTTACTCAAATTAGGAGCAGCGAGGCATCACTACACTCACTACGGAGAGCGGTGCAGGTGTTACATGCCTCTTTCTTAATTCAATGCTTAACCAACTTCAAACATGACAGATGTCCAACCAACACTGGCTCCATGTTTGTTTCCAAACCAACAAGGCAAAGTGAAGAAGAAAGCTGTGTAAGTTGGTTTATAGCTTAAATCACATGATGCACATAAACCAGTGTGTCCTGCTGTTGATGGACATGACGTGGTTGTCATGGTAACAAGCTGAAGTTCAACTCTGTGTCTTAAGTTACGCTGGTTACTAGGCCTGTCATTATTTAACATTATCATCTGTATAAAAACCGCTGGATGAAAATGTCATATTTCATTGTGGGCCACGGTGACATCATCTGGTTGCTCTTATTCAGCTGGAAGTGGAGATATGACTTATCATTCAACCTTCTGTCTCTGTAGGAGCTTACATTTCTCAAAGCCCTGATCATCATGCATAGTTTAGTCACGCAGCCAAACTCCAAACTGCAGCTGGCACATTTTGGTTTCGAACAAATGGATAAAGGTGGAGCTTGATATCTCAGTGGAGACGATTCATCAGGTTTGCAGCTTGAAATATTTCTGTGTGAATCCAGCATGTCAGCAGATTCACTGGACTCAGAATGTGTATTATGTATTTCTACAGTATGATTAGACGAATCCTATGATGTTGGTAAGAAATAGACCGAAGAAGAATTGAAATGTAAAGTGTTGTATTAACTAATTACACTACTTTACACTTACTCTAAAAACTAAGTGTAATCAGTTATCGCTACCGCGGCGTCCACCGCTGATCGTGTTAAAGCGATTTCTCAAAAAAAAATTCATGGACGCTTTTCAAATTTTATAGCCACGTAGACCTGACTGAGTGTGAGGAAGAACTGGAATGATTTTGGGAAATGTCAATTATACAAATCTGATACGATGGGGAGTGTTATAGCCAAAGGTTTACAGGCCATAAATTCTCAACCGTTGGTTCCATTGAGTACAAATTTGGTGCATCTGAATCGACTCGAAGAGATCTAGCTGGTATACATTATATTTTACTCTAATAGTAAATAATTTTACTCTAATTTTTTTGCTCAGTAGGGGGAGTGTTTTTTCATCAAAAACACGGACATAATTGCACATTTAATTTGAGGAGTAGCACACACACCAGATAGAAATAATTTTGCGAACTGAAGGTAAAACAGACAACGGAATAAAAAATGTATATAATAAAAATCTAAATGGAATTGTATACAATATACATTGTATTTATATAATACTTTAACTGATACTGAAAGACACTTTATACAATGTACAAACAATGTAATTGTGTATACATGCATAAAGTATTTTTTCATTGCACCTAGCCCCCCACCCAAACTAGCGCCCCTGCCTCAGTGGTTGACTGAAGTTTTCCTACTTCCTTCTTCCTCTTACAGCTGGATGTTGAGTTTTTTTATCTGGAGGGTCGAACATAAGCCTCATATTAAACATGTCCAGTTGTGTCAGACTTAGAGGAAGTATTTGCATTGCGACACCAATGGTTACAAGGAAAGCTATCAAACACGACAGCTGGAAGACTGGAAAGGTCAAACCCTCTGAGAGGGACAAGAACTCCAAAAACAACCCTGACATGACGTGATTCCTCGCGCCCCTTAAATTAAAACAGCTTTTCATCCGAAACCAAACAGCTTGCTCAGTGTCCAGGCTTCTTCAAAAGTTGGTCTTACCTCTTCAGGATGGCTGAGCACATGTCCCTCAGGCCCGGTGATGCCCTGCTCCAGGATCCTGCGCTGCTCCTGAAGCAAACAAACACACAAGCCGCTGTAGGACTGAGTCATGTGCAGGTGCGTGCAAGTCAGCTTTCCACGAAGCTTTATTTTCCGTGTAATGCCAGGCCCTTCATCCAGCAGCATGTAATGAATGTATTTATGTCAAGCTGTAAGGGAGAGAAATCTCGTACCTCTGCCACGATGTCTCCATTCTCAGCGTGAACCTGGGCAATGGCTCCCAGATCACGGATCACACTGAACACCTCGTACACCTGCAGCAGAGATGAACACAAATACATCTCAATAGAAATCCTGGAGACTGCTTTTTACGTACATGCAAAAGCCTTTGCCTTATGATGTGTTATCAGTGACATGCAGGATTTCTCAGAGGGAATACTTATCAAGATTTAAAGTCTAAAGACAGGCCTATAGTTAGTCTAGCTAAGATTGAGGATTTCATCTGAAGGTTCACACGCTGTCCAGAGAGAGAGCATATCTGCTGTGCTTTTTCTTCTCCTAGTGAATTTTTGTTTATTCCTTTTCTCCAAGAAAATGTTGAAAATGTCTTTCTTTGGTGTCGTACAAGAGGTTTAGTGATAATAAGAATCCTTCCCATGGTAACAGACATAACAAAGATGGTGAGCAGGGTCAACATTAAGAATTGCATGTTAGCATTCAGATGTTAGCATGTCACTCAGAGCAGAGTGAGCAGCATCAGAGAACCATACTAGCATTACATTTTTTTTTTTACAACAATGTTGTAAAATGGTGATCAGTCGGCCAGCAGATCAATCATTGTACCTATAATCCCTTCACAGAGAAATACATGTCGTGTGAAAACAACAGTCTGAAGACGAAAGACTTTAACACATGAAACAGAGAAATAATGTAATATTTCTTCTAATGTGAAAATGCTTTGGCATTGTTTTCCTCAAAAGGAAAAAAAGGGTTGAAAGAGTTCAGCACACACAGATTTCTTCTAAATTCCTTGAGTAAGAGAAAATAAGTAGAGATGAGATAAGATAATATCAGAAGAGATAAGAAAATATAAGAAGTTAGGGGATGAGACGATCTCAGAATATGTGTAGAGAAATGTGAAACAACAAAGTCAATCTTAGTGCCATGTACTGACTGAAACATGGACCCTGATTTTATCCTCTACTCTTTTGATTATTGAGCTGTTTATTAACACTGATGTGTTGAGTGAGTCATCGCCTCTCTCCCTCACACTGTCAAATATGCAACAATAAAGAGTCGCCTTACTTTGAGGAAATGGTCAACTCTGGCTGCACTGCGCTGCTAGCATTCCTCATGCAGGGGCAGTGACCCCCACAGACTTGTTTCAAGTGGGATTAACTCCTTTCAACTATGAGTCAGAGAGTCTTGGACGAAGACGAAGCTTTCATTATCCACTCACCCTAAAAACATGCAGAGTCAGAGCGAGGGAAGCCTCGCCAAGACCAGCAGACTCTCTAAGTAACTGCAGCGTGCTGTATGATGAGGGCCGGAGCCAAAATCAAGTGTGTCAGACCTCCATTATAATATCAGACTTATTGTAGGCCACTGATACCTCTGTCTGCTTCTTCAGGTTATTACATAAAGCCACTGAACAAATTTTAGCGAGAGAGAAACAGATTCAAATCTAATTCATATATACGTAAAATGTAGGGTTTTTTTAGCACAGTGGCTACTCTGGTTTAGCACTCGGGATGGAGGAAGTGTGTGTGGATTCAGTCGTGTGCCTAAGTATCATTTCTATTGTGTATTGTGTTGATAGTCATCGGTTTTTGTCCTCGATGTAAGCGGTTCTTTTCTAAGCCATATGAAGCGGTGAGTCAGCTCTATCTATCGTCTGCTCTGCATTACTTTCTAACAGCATTAGAACCAGGAACTGCTTGATACACAGCCAGAGAACGACGTCACCCAGTAGACGAAGAAGGTATTTTTGTGCATCTTTGCCCACAACAGTGGATCCATTTAGCTGAAGTCTCAACTATTTGGACTATTTCTCCAGATCAGCTGGTCAACATATGCAGAAGTGTGAACATAAAATGGGCTGTTTAGGCTAAACACATGGCAGTAGTTTCATTGTAATCTATATCAACATGTATTAGTAGGAGTATTTGACTGTTTATTTAACAATACAAAATAAACCTTAATAAAATACACGTGGTCTCTGTCATTTGGGTGGGCCGCCTGATCTACCAAAAGCACTATCTTCTGTCTCTTAGGACTACACTATTTTGACGCACAACAATTGAGAGGAGTAGAAACGGTACCTGAGTGTCAGTGAGCTGGAAGATATCCTTATAAGACAGGTAGACCAGGAATGAGTTGACACCTAAAAATAAAATATGAGGGAGGGGCAGCAAACAGGTAGAATCTATTTAGAATATCACACAGCACTCTGATAGTGAAAATGTTTTAAAAGTCACTTTAACTGCTACATGAAACATTTTGAAATAAACCAAGATTACTCAAGAGAGTGACTGATCTTGTTCTTAGATGTTGATCTCCAAACACAGAGCAAATAAGATTTTGAATCTGTGTGACGCTTGAGATAACAGTTACTGAGATTTGCCACATTTCTAACATGTTCACTACTATTTCTGGATTCGAGAGGCTGCAACAGCACCAGAATGGTGCCCTTCTTTTAACCTCACAAAAAAAATGGAAATCTTTTTGGTTCAATCAACTGAAATAATTCTGCACAAGCTTTAATATTTGAGAAAATCCTACTTATCAAATTGGACTTTTATAATAGCTCAACCAGTTGAATCCCCCAGGACTCAGTCCATTACTATCTGTCTATGGCCGTTGGCTCACATTATAAAGAGGTTTATTCAAGTGGTTTACATTTTTTAGAAAGAAATGAAATAAAAATGTGCTCAACCAAATAGTTGAGAAGAACATTAAAGGGTTAAATAAATGGGAATTTGTGTACCATGATCCTTCACCAGTGCCTCCATCTCCTCCTGGATGCCCTTGTGCCACTCCGTGATATCCATGTGCAGTGAGTAGTCGCAGCAGGACTTGCTGTCGGCCCATTCACGCCACTGCTCGAAGGCCGAGATGAGGCTGACGCCAGGCTCAGGGATAACATGGTCAACTGGTCACACACACACACACACACACACACACACACACACACACACACAAACACACACACACACAGTAAAATACTGACTGCAGATCATAGATATGTTCTGAATTTGTTTCCAGCTGTGGAGGGTATTGATCTTTGTAAAGTTCCAGAGTCATCATCTACTCATATTTTCCCTCACACTGAGACAAACGTAAGCGTACACAGGCTCAAGATGTAATTTTTCAGTTTTCAGACACATATGAGTAACTATAATAACCTACATGCAGTGATGCTGAGAACGAAGCTGCAGATCAAATCTCTTACAGAGCAGCAGTCTCATTAATGCTGCAGATGACAATTGCTACCTCCATCATTCAGGTTGTTTTGTGTTCCGTCTGTTGGTTGGTTGGTTGGTCGGTTTGTTGAATTACACAAAAACTACTGGAGAGGGGATTCATGGGGCATAAAGCCTTCGGGAATCATGGGATATAGGATGGGAATAAACTGATTCAGAGCCAGATGAAACTCACTTTCTTGAACATTGTGATAACATTTTCCCTTATCACAAGAGAACCCTGCTGAACCAAGGGAAAACCTTGTGGTGGGACGTGGGTCTGACCAGCTTGAGTCTTGTCTCGGTTTTTGGGGGGGGGCGGTTTGTTTTTGGAGCTCCTTCAAAAACAGTTCTGACTTAGGACTCGGTGGTACAATCCCTTTTTTGCATATACTGATATGAGAGTGGGGCTGATGCTGTACTCCGATGGAGAGGTGGTTGTTTGTCATTGATGGAGGGGCGGGGTGTTGAATATCAAATATGGAATATCAGATTCAGTTTTAAGTCAACCAATCCAGGTTGGATTTAGTGGCTTAAATGTCCTTAATTTCAGGATACATCATCAGGTGTATACCTCGGGATAGACGGGTGGGACCCTCCCCTGAGGCGGCCCTCCAGAGTGATCAGGTCCTGAGTGAATCCAGTAGCCAATTAGGTTTAATCTTTCTCCTAATAAGCTATTTTTCTGTGTTATACTTGTTTTAAACTTCTATTACTGTGTTATTACATTGAAATAACCACCGAAATGGGCTTTTAACTGGTTTAATAATCTCGTTTTCTTTTTGCTATGGTTGTACAAACTGCTATTACTGTGTTATTAAAAA
>VRLP01006014.1:0-31850 GCA_009660295.1 Lophius piscatorius | reverse complement strand
CCAACAATGTTAATTAAGGTTATAGATTCTGCTAAAAAGGAAAGTTTTAAGTCCTTTTTTAAATGTGTCAGTCGTCTGTGGAGCCCTGAGATGGTCAGGGAGGTAATACGATTAGCTCACATTAGCTCAACCTTTCTGTCAAGCATGTTTTAAAAAAAACTATAATTATAACTATGTATTTAAATAATTCTGTTTTTTAAGTCCTTACAAGCTTTAAAAAAACCAAAAAAAAAACATTGTAATGGAGTAGAACTCTGTCTATAGACCATTTAGCTCTGTTTTGTCCCCCAGGGCTCCTCCCTCGGCCCCTTACTCTTTAGCTTATACACTAAGATCAGTTAGGAAGTAACTCTTTAAAAAGTTACTTCCTAAATATTCTCACTTTAACCTCATCCTAACCAGACAAGTTTAACCTCCAGCCTTTTCAAATGCCTCGTTTTTCTCAGGGGCGGAAAAAAAGCTGAGAATACCTGAAACTCAAACCTTTTATTTATATATATTTTATATATGGGATGTTTATCTGTTCCGTCGGACCTCAGAATTATGACTCCGTCTGCGGCCAGGAGGCCTCGTCCTCCATTCCTGAGGTTATGGTCTGCTCACAGCTGGGATCTGTTCTTGACTCGGCGATACGTCCTGGCGGCCGGGGTGAGTGGGTGTCTTGTGTTTCTGTGTTTGGGCGTACACTCTCACTCCATTTTCAGCCTGTTGCCGGCTGTAATTGTCCTGGGAATCATCAGTTCTGTGTAATAAATCACTCCTCTGGTACACTGTGTTCTCCGCTGCGAGATGGCTTCTGGGAGTGTGCGGCGCTCAACATATCGTGAGCAGGGCGAGACCATAGCTACGGAATAATAGGGCTTTAAAAATGAGATTAAGAGGGAATAAACAGCTGCTATTTGTCACAACAAGCTTTTTTTTCCCCCTTTTCTTACGCCTCCCTTTGCCAGAGGCGTAAACGTCATCTAAATGCCATGTGAGCAACCCATACGGAACAACCTGTCTGTAATAACCGCCTTAATTCATTTCCTCCGGTCCTTTTCGGTTTTGCATCAAAGGCTCCTTCTTCTTCTTTATTTCAATTCTTTTCTGTCAGCTGTAAATATTAAGACCGTAGGAGGAAGCAGATTTGCTGACTCATTTTTTTTGACGTAAGCCGTCAATGTCATCATTCAGCAGCTGGTTAGAGATCCTTTACACATATATATATATATACATATGTGTATATATATATATATATATGTGTATATATATATATATATGTGTATATATATTCTGTGTTTGACGGATTCCAACCCCTTTAACCAACAGTGTACAGTTTTTTGGGGGGTTCTCAAAGACAGCATGCCCACGGACGGGCGCTGTTATCTTTTTTTGGAGACAATAACCGGCCCAACAAGTTGAGGCCTTATACCTGAATTGACGTAGTTGATGTAATCAATGACATCATTGTTGATCACCTGGTAACAACAACAGTTGTCAAAGTGTCTTTATGTCCCTGAGCCTGTGTGTCTGTGTTGAAAAACTTTATTCAACTTCCCACAGCTTCTCTCGTATTCCCTTTTCTCTCTAAAAGTTGAAGTGCTATTTCTTTGCTTGACATCCTGTGGGCAGCTGAGGATTGTGTTGCGTTGCCAGAGGAAGCCCTTTTGTTTCCTCTGGTGTCACATTGAGGTCGCTGGTTGTCGAATTGTGGCGGCGCTGATCTCTGACCTTGTCAATGCTCGCCCTTCTCACACCCTTTATCCGCTCACCTTTTGCGCCATCCTTTTTGTAAAGAAGTAATATTATTCCCAGTTTAAACACAATCTGTGGAGCACCGAAGGAAACTTATCTTCTCTCTGCTAACAAATGCCAGCGCAGCTATCAGGGGCCTCTTTACAAAAGTAGGAGCCTTTGACCTGAATTGCTTCCCCGCCGGACCCGCCCAGAAGAATTCCAGCTGGATTGAGAACATGATCTAGAATCCTCTCAGAATTCTTGTCGCCCCGGTACAAAAGCATAAAGTTGCCCTTTGCTTGGCTGTTTTTGTGCAAACTTAACTGAACCATATGTAATATTAATCAAATAAAAAATAATAAAATGATTCCATCCATCCATTTTCTTGAAGCTCCCAGAAGGAGGTTCAAGGTCGTTCCTTTGACCTCATGTCTTGGTTTTTGCTCGGATATGCGTTGGCATAGCCGCCACTTTGGTGTGCGGCTACTGTTGGTGGTGGTGGTGGGGGCTGATGACTCTGCTGAGACTGATGTATGATGAATCTCTGAGGAGAGAATCCTGTTTAAAAAGATAGTGGGCTAACGATAAAGGTGTCGCCGTGGACGAATGTTGCCGTCAAAGTGGTATGAGAAGTGACTATGGCCCGAGTGTGCAAGGGGATAGTCCTTCAGAAGGACTTTTGCTTCCTGCAGGATGAAATCAGTCAGGATTTTTGGGAGAGTAATGATTTTAAATTAAAAAAATAAGCTACCTGGCCTGTTTAGAACATGTGAGTAGAAAGTTCTGCGTTAAAATATAAGGAGTTGAAGTGAAACCGAGTCCCGGAAAAGTGCAGATATGTGAAAACAGTGGTCGAGTATTGGTTCTCTGTTCCTCCCTACCTCTGCTGGTGGAGCTCCGTTCAGCACATTCAGTGTTGTGTTTGGTGGAGGTGGTGGTGGGAGGGGCGGGGGGGCGGGGAGAGGGGGCTTCTGTTGCTCTGAGCAGCTCAGGGTTTGTTGAGTTTCCAGAGGTTGCTGGGTTCACAGAGCTGCCGTGAGCTACTTTGCCCAAAAACTCCTGTCCTTGAACTGTGAAAGAATATGCTGCCAGGGGAAATACTTTTCAGACCGACTGACTGCAATAGTTGAAGTCGGGCCAGCTGACTGGAAACCAGGCGCGATAAATCCTGGGCTACTCTTGAATCTTGAATGTTTAAGCATTACGTCACACGGTGGGATCTCTTGTCACTTTTAATTTCCAACACGTGATGCTCACGGTAAAATTTTCGAATCCATTTTTTTTTTTTTTTTGGGCCGAGGAGAGACGCCGGACCAACTTTAAACGCCTTTATAAACTTCTCAATCTGACTTTCCCTGGGAGGAAAGGTTGTTGGGTTTTCTTAAAGTGAAATAACAAAGTACTTAACATGTCGGTGAAGCAGTCACACACCCAAGGGAGTGGAAGTGTCTAAACGGCGAGGAAAATTCCTTCATTCAGTCCTGCTTGGCAGCTGTGAAGCCAGCAGCCCCAGAGGACAAGAGCTGTTTTCTATCAGGAGTTCCGAGCTGGAACCAGAGGCCCGGCTATCTCACTAGCTTCGACTTCTGTATTCAATTAGAGCCGAAGCAGGGAGAATGCTAAAACGGTAGAGTGGCATGTCTGATGCCGACCTGCTCTCCGCCGACGCGCACATGCAGTTGGTTATATGCGTGCGATCACATTCACCGCAGTGCTGTCGGATAATCACGGAAGAATGTGGATAAAAATGTGCTCTTTGGTATCTTCCCCCCTTTTTCCTCGTCATTTCGTTCCCACAACAGAATTCCTGATGTGGGAAATAAATGTCCGACTGCAAGAAAAAAAGCTTCATTTCAAATCAATTTGATTGGCGGAGGAAGATTTTGGTAAAAAAAGTCGTAAAAAGACGAATCTCATAATCGGAAAGTGCGTCTTCAACAACGCGCTACCTACGAAATCCATAGGGAATTAAATGATTAAATTAGAAAGTATTCTAAATAAAGCTTTCTATTTGATTCCTTTCACAATGACAGTCGTGGATGCTGTTGCACCACGTTGGTTTGGGTTCTCCGAGTGCATTCTGGTTATTTTAAAAATCCTATCCTTGCATGTATTAGGGTGAACATAATCCATGCGTTACACTCTTAAGTTTAGCCGATCTTTCTGAAAGCCGATGTGATTCTCTGACTGCTGATCATCAGAGCTGGTTGCGGAAGCACGGCTGGGAGTTTCTGATTGATGTCATGTTGGTGGCGGCAGCGGAGTTGGACCCAGGGGAATTGCTTCGCCCAACGCCGCGCAGGGGTTGAGGATGCCCGAGGGTGGGTTCTGGTCTGGTTTCGACGATGGGGTTGGCCCCGACCAGAGGTTCAGGAAGCAATGTTCATGCTACCAGTGGGCGAACGTGGAAACCTCACCTGGGAGATCTAGATGAGAGGGAGTTGGAGAAGGAAAGGAGAAGTTCCCCACTCTCTAACCTCCGCCGCCGGTCCGTCTGACCTCCAGAACACCTGCCCTTCTTCAGGCCTACCTGCTCGAGACGCACCACTCGGTTCTGGCTGCCGCCTGCACTGCAGTGACAGTATGGCGATGGTAACGATCCCTCCAAAAAGCCACCTACAGGAACATTGTTACAACTTTAACTTCTTCTAGCTAGTCAAGTTTGATGGTTTTCTCTGTTGGTGCTGGTCGAAACAAAGTTTTATCTAATTATACACACATGTTTATTTTTTTCTCCAAAATGCTTTGGGTCGACTCTGACCCCATCCATAGATTGACAGGTCGTTTGTGATTGACGGGTTGGTGACCCCAGGTCTCAGCAGCGAAGAGACAAAGTTCAACCATCTTTATCAAGCTGATATTTGTGTTTGGTGGACACTTTGATTAAAAGCCGCCTCACTAAGCAGATATTATGACTTCAACCTCGTTATGATTAGCCTCAGTTGTTGACTCCATGACTGAAACATGTGAAAGTTCACGACTCAACATCAAAGTCTGACTTTCAGGAGATGCTGTCATTGACTTCATTGCACTGTTCTTCACGTTGTGGCACATCACCGGGGGATGCTGGGTAAAGGATGCTCACTGGCTGACCCATAGCAGTTCTTCACTGGCAAGCTTTATGTCCTCATGTACCAGCTAAAGCTGCCAGCTGAAGAACTGTTGTGGTCGGCTCTTTCCTTCGCTTCGGACCCGCCCATCCCTGGATAACATCCAGCGTCTGAGCATCGTGGAGAAGAACCCGCCGTCTCTGCCGACACTGAAAGAACACCCTGTTTCTTATGCGGCACGTTCATGCGTTGACATTCATACCATGACACCTGCTGTATTATGTAACAAAAGCATTGCATCATGGGACTGCGGACTCCTCTCCGTCATCGCGGCCCGTGCAGTTTCACGTTTGTTTTAAACACGGAGAAACATGTTTTGGTGGAGATCATTAATGTCTGTTCTGTTCTCATTTCAGGCCTGCAATCCGACTCCTCGTTAAACTTCAGAGGAAAAGCAAACATCTGAAATTGGTTTTCAGCTGTTCAATCATTTTCGGAGAAACTCAAGCTGCAGAGGAGTTAAGAGGCTGTCCAGTAATTCCACTGACGCTCCATCATAGAACATAATCTTCTCAGTCAGAGCTCAGAAAGTTGAAGCATTCTAGGAAGACAACCTAACCGGTGGATTTAAAGTCATCCCTTTTTACAAGATGTATATTCTGCGATGACTTAAAGGTGCAGTCTGTAGAATTTAGGAGTATCTGTTTGCAATAAAATATTCATTTTTTTTATATGTGATCTGTTGAAACCGAAATGTTATTTTTAACCTTGGTTTACATTTGATTAAGTCTTTTATATCTACAGAGGGGCTTTCTCCTTTCATGGAGGCCCCCTTTGATACAAAAGTATCTACAGGAACGTCATCACCTGACAGGATGCTGCCGTCATAGATGACGGCAAACTATTGTGTAGCTAGAAAATGTACTCGGAGAACGCAAACCTCCGCCAAGGCACAACCAAAACCAGGTTTAAGGATAAATTCAGGCAGATTCCTCCAATAATGTCTAAGTTATTACTAGCCTCAAAATATACCGATGCTCATCTCCTATGCCTTCCACTTCAGCGTCTCTGTTCAGCCCACTCAGCCCCAAGCTCCATCCTCAAAGGAACATCAAAGGTACTCTTGAAACTGTGCATCCAGCTCCAGCCCCAAAGGAACATCAAAGGAACACTTGAAACATAGCCTCAAGCTCCACCCCCAAAAGGAACATCAAAGGATCAAAGGCAGCATCAGTCACATCACTACTGCAAATGGCTTTTTACTTCATTTTGTTTTGTTTTAAGTACTACGAAATGTATAACATCACCAACATTTGAACACTTCTAGTTTATGCCGAAACCTACCTTTTGGTAGAATTAAATGCGATTTTCTGTGATCTTGCTCACAAACTAACAAACTGAACTTAAACAAACAAAATTAATTTACGTCGGGAGGGTTTAGTTTGAGGGAAGTTCGACACATGCAGGTTTTATTCGTATGAATTAGCCCAACAAAAAACCTAAAACCAAAGCAACCGACTTTTATTTATTAACCCGGACTTTGTGTCTCAGCCGCCGTGTGCTTCTGCCTAAAGATGAAGGAACCTGAACTTATCATTCCCTTCAGTCCTCAGGAAAGTTATTTATAGGGAAGATCTATGAGGCAGAAGAAAATATGTGTCGAGGCAAAGCCAAGGTTTTCTCCTCCAGAGTATAAGAGAAATCCGGGAGAGCTGGGAGAATGTTGCAGATAAGAACTATTCATAATGTATGTTCCTGTCCAAACAGTTTTGTTTGCCTCCTGCTTATGCAACATGCAGCTCAGAGTCCGCAAGAACGCCTCAGGGGAGGTAAGACATGAAGGGGCGGCGCTGACTCCTCCTTCAGACCAGGTCAGGTGTGCATCCAGGGTCGCCATGGAGATCTAGAGCCATTATTGTTCCTTCCTCATAAGTCCTCTGAGGTCTGCTGGAGTCAGAGTGTCCTCTGAGACTCCTCAGTGTCATTAAACCTTCAGACAGACGGGCAGACATCTTAGCTAGCGGTCGTAGATCGAACAAGAGAGGAGGAGGGTGACGGCCGTCACGGACGCCCGGAGCAGGATATGAGTGCAAACGCAACCCTTTTAAAAAAGCCGAGTCATCGCTGAAGGAAGGGAAGGAATGTTTGGGCACCTTAACGAAACCAGATGCGCCTGCTTTCCCCTCCGCACGTGCTCCGTGTCGCCTCCTCCTCCCTCCTCAAGGTCCCAACGCCTCGAATGAAGGAAGAGGCAGGTAGCCTTCATCTCCAGCCGCCCCTGAAGCCCGTCGTCTTCATTTTCCACTACCTTTGGCGTGGCCTGGCCCTGCGTCTCAATCTCCTTATCGTCTTGTCTGCTCCTCTTTACGGCGATGTCCTTTGGCAGACCTTTTCCATCATCCCCCTCCGCCCCCACAATCCTCTCTCACCACACACACACACACGCACACACACACGCACACACATATACACACACACATATACACACGCGAGGAACACCATGCTAGGATTATTCCTCTCGCTCTCCTGTACATCCTCTTCAGGACTGCCAGTACCTGCGTTAATGCCTCTCTCGCGTTTATACGAAGGTCACGCGTTGACCTTGAGCTTCGTTTAAGCTTCAGGTCACGGACCGGTCCGCCGGAACAGGTTCTGAGGGAGCGCCGCTCGTGGCTGAGATTGTTGAAGGAGGGACGCAGTGAGATGATATCCAGCCGATCCGACAGAATCCGGTCATGTGTTTGACACAGATGGACCCGCTCTTCTTCCTCGTCTTCCTCCTACGTGTTTCCCCATGTGTGGCACATTCATGTACCGGATCTGGGTGTCGCGTTCTGGCGCCTGGGATCGGCTGCTGTGCAGGAAGAGGATGCAGAAGAACATCAGAGAAAAAAAACTGCCGTTACTGTTATGATGTCATCTCTTGTTTGTGACACGCCCGTGTATTAGTACTGTACTACGTAGAGAATACACAAAAATATACAAGTAATGCTACTAATACGCACACATGTGTTTGTGAAATGCATTTTGATTATATATATCATCTACTTTTTTTTCATTAATTGTCCCTTCCAGCCTCCAGAGTTGGTCAGTAAGACTTTTACTGAATTTATTGTTTCTATGAAACCTGCTAGAAGGGCGGGTCGGAATAAAACCCATAATTGGAATTATGAGGATAATAAAACGACTAAAGGTAATGTAGGATCCCAGGATTCTGTCTTCTGAGATGGGTTTTATTTTTTTCCTCGGCAGCTTTTAAGGTGAATCCTATAAGAGTAGATTCTGACTTGGACCAGTCATCAGCCGCCGCGGTGACTCACATGTCGGCAGCTACTGCAGCCTGGCGTTCGAGGCTCCGGGCTTATGGACTTAGCGAACGCGCTTCCTGTTTGGAGGAATACCTTATGCCGTCGGCGGGAGCATAAAGAATAATCTTCTTACGGTGTGAGCGGCGAAAGCGGGACGTCAGTCGAGCAGTTCTCCGTCTGTGGAGGCGGGATGCTGACGGGTCGGTGTCGATTCTTCTTTTCAGGTCGGATGAATTCAACCCTCAGTTTTTAGATAAGAATAAACCTACTAGAGATCTGGAGAAGGTTCTTCATGCTTTTATCACCTCTAGAACAACTAACTCCTGTTAGTTTGGAATGGACCATCAACGGGTTCCTCCTTCTATACTCACGTACACACACACACACACACACAGACACCTACACGTATGTACACACACACACCTACATTTATACACACACACACCTACACTTATACACACACCTACACTTATACACACACACACATCTACACGTACATACACACACATAAACCTACGCATATATACACACACACCTACACGTACATACACACACACACACACCTACACTTATACACACACACCTACACGTACATACACACACACACACCTATGTAGCTGTAGGTGCACCTAACACACAGTTTATGTGTGTGTGTGTATTATATTTTACTCTAATAGTGGGAGTTTTATTGATGGTTATTTTACTAAAACAACACAAGGGAGAACCTCACTTTTAATCCGAGTTCAATCAGAGGGATTGTATGTTGGACGCAGGGGATTGGGGACTTTTAGGGGATACACCCTACGCTGTCGGGCTCGCCGATCACAGCTTTGCTCCTTAAACATTGTGACACGTCAACAACATGTCGGCCGTTCATTCCAGAAGATTCCTGTGGGTTACCACCAACATCCACTAATCCGCCCCGGACTCACGGAGACGTTTTCCCCGCTGCCCTTTGGAACCAGAGAGACGAGTCACCAACGCAAAGACATCAGGTTGTTGACTTTGACCTCGCTGCAGTAGATTAACTCCATCTGTTGAGGTTCCTCCGGCCCGCGGAGAAGGTCACCGGAGTTTCCCTCCGCCTTCTTCTGCCGGATAAATCAAACTCTGCTCTCTATCGGCTCCGGAGGAGTTCCTCCCTGAGGACGCGTATATAAGACGGGATCCTCTTCACGTGTTTTCAGCGTAACGGCGAGGTGGGAGTTAGGAAATGTGATCTGTAAGTGGACTATATCCTATAACTCAGAGCGCTGTGTGTGAGAGAGAGAGAGAGAGAGAGAGAGAGAGAGAGAATCAACTGTACATCTTCAGAGGGTTTTTTTTATACATTCTCTTCGCTTTAACCCTTTAATGTCCTTTTGTAGATTTTGAGTCTCTATTTCTTATGGAAGAATGTGACTGAACCTGTTTATAATGTGACCCAGTGTCAGCATGTGTATGCTGTAGAGTAAGGGGCCGAGGGCGGAGCCCTGAGGGACACCAAGGGTCAAAGGGACCCCCATTGAGGAGGTGTCAAACACGGCTGTAGAGAAAGTCGGATAAAATGAATTTTCTTACTTGATACAACCAAAAAAAAAGTCTTGATTGAACAAATTTGTCATTTTATGGTGAATTTTAGAGTTTCCAAGATATTAAATTAAAGCCCCAAAGAATTAAAAAAAATGCCTAAATAAAAGAAATCTTTAGCTTTTTTGTTTTTTTCTGTGTGAGGACATTAAAGTGTTTTAAGATCAGGTCTGAGAAGGTTTACAAACTTCTCCTGAATTCTCCCCTGTGGGCGGAAATCAGCTTCAATCTGATTAAGAAGATTATCCCTGCTTGATGGCATCAGGCGGCGAGCGGCGAGCGCACCTGACTCAATACTGCTGGTGACGCAATCCCAGCCTGCGGCGCAGCGTGCTCCCACAATCCCCCTGTGACCTTTGGCCCCGGAGGCAAAAGTGCATATCGTAGTTTAAAACAAGCTGGGATTAAATGGGAAGTTGGGAAACACTCGCACACACACATCAACAACAATCAACGTATCAAAGATGTCCCCGAAAAAAAAGAAGTTAACGTAACATGTACGTAAAAACTTAAAATGTCTTTTTTTTTGTTTGTTTTTTGGTTTCTTTATGTTTGATGTTTATTTCTGTGACAAAGTTTTAGGGCCTTATTGACAAAAAATTTATAAATTGAGATAATGAGATCAAAGTCGCAATATTTCGAGAAAAAGAACGTAATTTCACGAAGGAAAATTCGTGATTTTGCGAGAATTTTCTTACGTTTTTTTTATTTTAAGAGAAAAGTCGTAGTTTTATGACAAATAACTTGAAATTTTATCGTACAAATAAAAATTTTGTTCAAAAAAGTTTAACGAATTTAACGAGAATAAAGTTGTAATTTCACGAGATTTTACGCGAATGAAGTTATAATGTTAAGACTTGCGAAAAGACAGTTTGGCAACCTGGGCTTTTGTCCATTACTGTTATAAGTGTTGTGCTGCGGCACAACACTTATAACAGTAATGGACAGATTTCAGCAGCATCATCTTCTGTTTTGTCTAATTCTGATGAGTCATGGTCATTTATAGACAATGAATAAATCAGATTAACGTCTAACGGCGTTCGGGGCTTAAGGGTGTAACGTAGCCGACGTTAAATCGTGAGGATAAATATTAGTGGCGTCTCTTTCTGCATAAATTATTCAGACTTCATAAAAATCTCTGGAAAAATGAATTTCGTTTGATTTTCTCATAAATGTTTTGAGCGATGCCTCTTCAGGAACGGAGGGATTCAAACAAAGACACACACCCCCGGACTCTTGTGCTGCAGCCAGAACGCGTCCCGTCTCAGAGGGGACTCTACCCGTGATCCGTTCTCCACACTGCACCTGATACTTGGCCAGAACCGAGCTCCCAAAATAGATGCCAGGTCCACGAAGACGGTCTGTGAGGAAACAGGGAAAGTGGGAAATGTAGCGATGCTCAATATAGTATTTCTGCAATCTGTGTGTGTGTGTGTGTAGGTGTGTAGGTGTGTAGGTGTGTGCTTGTGTGTGTATGTGTGGGACTGTGTGTGTGTGTGTGTGTGTGTGTGTGTGTGTGTGTGTGTGTGTGTGTGTGTGTGTGTGTGTGTGTGTGTGTGTGTGTGTGTGTGTGTGTGTGTGTGTGTGTGCGTGTGTGGGTCTATGTGTGTGTATGCGTGTGTGGGTCTATGTGTGTGTGTGCGTGTGTGTGTGTGGTTGCATGTGTGTGTGTGTTTGCGTGCGTGTGTGTGTGTCCGGTGTGTGTGTGTGTGTGTGTGCGTGTGGTTCTATGTGTGTGTGTGAGTGTGTGTGTGTGTGCGTGTGGTTCTATGTTTGTGTGTGTGTGTGTGTGTGTGTGTGTGTGGTTCTATGTGTGTGTGTGAGTGTGTGTTTGCGTGTGTGTGTGTGTGTGTGTGTGTGTGTGTGTGTGTGTGTAAAGGTGCTTCAGTCCGTCTGCTGCTCCTCGCTGAAGTGACGCCCGTTATGTAATTCTTTGGAAAAAGTGAGCGTAACACTCAGACGCTCAGACACAGACTGAAGGAGAAAGACGAGTTCCTCCCGGGTCGACGTCAGCCAGAACTCAGAGGCCCGTATTTGTCTGTGTGCTGAAGTGGGCTGAGCCAGAGGTTTACCCAACAGAGTTATAAATAACCCGCCGACCCCAACCTTAAGACGGTTTTGTCTGGGCGGAGGTTCGAGAGTTCAGTGTAACCTGACAACTTAATCCCTTGTATGCGAGAGCGGCAGAGGGGGGAGGGGCTGCTGATGTGTGTTTGTGGGGGGTGGGATCTTGGATTTCCAAGCTATTGTTGCTTATTAACACTTGGCGAGGAACAAACAAGACTGTCTTCTGGACTCGGTTCTGCAGAACCACGCGTCACTCTGCGACACTTTTCCACTCACCGTCACACCTGAGCTTCTGTTCCAGGAGTTTACGCCACCGACAGGTGAAAATAAAAAAACACCTCCAGAGCTGAAGGAAAATGTTTGGATATTCATATATTTTGGGAAGATTGGATGAAACGCCTCGTAAAGATTGATGCGACGATAGATCCTGATTCTGTTATAAATAAAGTTCACAGGTCTGTGCCGCCGTATTTATTGTAGTTTTTATATCTATTTATTTTCGTCTAATTCTAAACATATTTCTATCAGGAGAGACCGAGTCCTCGCCGCTCAGTTCCGTCAGGGACTTAGTGATTGACAGGTGTCTGCTGGATATCCCCTTATGGAGTCTGGATCCCGGTGGCGGTGGCTGATGGCTCTGCTGAGACTGATGAACGATGGAGTTTATGGATCTGCGAGAACTGGGCAGAAGTGGGGCCGGGGGACCTCCTTTTGGAGGTCCTCCCGGGTTCAGAGGACCTCCAAAAGGAGGAGAACCCGGGAGGAACAGATGCCTTCACTTCGTCAACGGGCCCCAACTTCTAGCCACCGCCCATTTTACTGTCGTCTGCAATCCATTCCAGTCTGCACTGAAGCCAACGGAACCACATCATCTGCCAATCTGAGCTTCCTTAAGCGGACGCTATCCTCGCCTCAACCGCCCCAGATCTGAGTATCGGAAACCGGATCGGATAACGGGCCTGATAAGACGGGCTTGATTTCAAGAGTCAGTCTCAGATGGGAAATCACAGATCAAAGATAGAAGGCGTCGAAGTCCAAGATTAAACATACCTGAAATCAATTTGTCATCAAATCTCTGTAACTTACACACCTGCACGAAAATATATCAAAGACGTTAAAAGGGATTTGTTTATGTTACTTCAAGTAGGCCACGCCCCCAAGATCCGTCTAATATCACTCAGGTGATAGGATGGAAAACCGATCCTTTGTTTTTCACACTTGGATCTTTGCCCATAACCAGAGGCAGTTTTTTCAGTTTTTAGGGGTGTTCTGAGTGGGAAGGTTCAGTGGGTGCGTGGGTAGAGAGAGAGAGAGAGAGACAGAGAGAGAGAGAGAGCAGGCCGACCTTTGATTATATTTCTGCTTCATTTATCTGAGTGTCTTTCTCTCTCTCTCTCTCTCTCTCTCTCTCTCTTTCACTCTCTTTCTCTCCCTCCCTCACTCCCTCACTCCCTCTCTCTCTTTCTTTCCCTCTCTCTCGCTCTCTCTCTTTCCATCCCTTCCCCTCCCTCTCTCTCTTTCTCCCTCCCGCCCACTCTTTTTTTCTCTCTCTCTCCCTCTCTCCCTCTCCCACTCTTTCTCTCCTTCCCTTCCTCCCTCCCTCCCTTTCTCCCTCCCTCTCTCTCTCTTTCTCTCTCTCCTTCCCTTCCTCTCTCTCCATCCCTCTCTCTTTCTTTCCCTCTCTCTCGCTCTCTCTCTTTCCCTCCCTCCCCCTCCCTCTCTCTCTTTCTCTCCCTCCCGCCCTCTCTTTTTTTTTCTCTCTCTCTCTCACTCTCTCCCTCCTTCCCTTCCTCCGTGCCTCTCTCTCTCTCCCTTCCTCACTCTCTCTTTCTCTCTCCCTCCCCTTCTCTCTCTCTCTGCATCTCATGCATACTTGAGGAAATTGTCAATAGCTGCTGCAGAAGAACCAGCACCAGCTCATCCTCTCATCCTGCCCTCCCACAGCACCACATGGTCCATATTAAATTCTGTCAGATCCTGCCATCTCCCACACGGGCTGCTTCACCGTCAGGTTCTCCAGACACACGTCTGCCTTTTTTCCAGAACCAGCCTCGGTTAGGAAATTACATTGTGTCTGAAAGGGAGCTTTGGAGTGGATCCTGTCTCCGGTTGGGTCAGCCCAGACTCCCAAGTTCAGGAGGTTTGCGTTCAGTCATGCACAGTGGACTCTGATACCGTAAGACTGGGATCGGTTTACATAACTCGGTTTAACATGAGAGGTCCAAAGCGGCCCGGTCTCCTTTTAGAGCTATAGAGAGCGCTTCGAGTTAAAATTAAGCTTCGATATTCTGGAGCGTTATCTGCTGGTCGCACGTTTTAGAAAGTCCGTCTCGTGATCCGAAGTGTCTCCGCGGACGAAAGACTATGGTTCATAGATTTAAAGCTGGCCCAAAGGCGCTGGTGCAAAGCTCTGCTGAACAGGTAGACTCTTTGTCTCATGGGACCGGGCCAGGTTCGGTGTATTGAGGTCAGACAGGAAAGCTGCTGAGCAGCAGCCGTTTAATCCTTTGACCCGGTCCAGCTAACAGATTAAACTAGCTTGTTGGGAGGAATACAATGGTTGATCCTGTCGCCCTGTGGTGACTGCACTTCAATCACATTCAGTATGTCACTAGCTCGGCCCCGCAGCGCCCCCCCCCCCCCCCCCCCCCCCCCCCCCCCCACACACACACACACACACACACACACACACGCACACACAAACAGCTTCAACAGATTTCGTGAGGTGATGACCTCACGGCTTTTAGTTCTGGACAGGAAGCAGAAACGATCAAACAACCTCATCATGCAAAACCCAAAAAAGATTGAAAAAAGTCACGTGACATTACTTTTGTCACATGACTCCTGCTCTTAAGGTAGATTTGCATTTCGGCTGATAATTTGAAGGCAAAAATCAAAAGATAGGGGCGAACAAATTAAAGAAAGTCCCTGCAAAAAGTTCTGAAGAATTTGTTGGTTACCCTACAGCCGTTCCACTTCTCCAGGGTCAGCAGGCCCAAAATAGTATTCCAGACGACCCTCCCCCCAGCAACGAGTTCTTGGTCCACAAACGGGTCTCCTCCCAGTTGGACATGCCTGGAAAACTTTTCAAAGAGAAGCTATCTGAACCTGAACCATCTTGAACTGGCTTCTTTCACCTCAAAGGAGCATCGATTCCACTCCAGCCTCCAGACCTTATCTCAAAGGCTGAGCCCAGACCCCCTACAAAAGAAGTTCATTTCAGACACTTACATCCTTGACCCCATCCTTTCGGTCTCGTCTTTGATCTTTCTTTGGGGTGGGGCTTGGGGCTCAGTTTTGACAGTTCCTTTGATTCCTCTGATGTTCACTTTCTGGGTGGAGCTGGGAAATCAGTGGGTTGAACAGAGACACTGAAGTGAAAAGCGCAGGAGACGAGCGGCTACAGGGTATTCGAGAGATACTCAGAGAGTTTGTCGGAGTTGTCGGTAGATCTAGAGGCCGGCAATAACTCAGACATTAATGGAGAAATCTACATTAAGTTTTCTCAAACCTGCGGTACCGTTGTGCCGCGGCGGACGTTTGAGCGCTGATGGTTTTTTCCCGCTCCCCTAATGCTGCGGTGCATTCAAATGCACCTTTACCGGATTGTGTGTGTCTGTTTTTACCTGTACAGTTTGTGGTCCAGGTGGGGGAGAAGCCGAACAGGATTATGTCTGTGCCGGGCACAAAGTTCTATCGGGTCAATCAGCTCCATTAGCTCGCAGCGTGGGCGCTGCAGGATTTATCTTGTCTTTGTCAACCTCATCAAAACAAGACCGTTCATTATTACCGGCACCGCTTCCTTTAAATCCAAGTGTTTGAGATAATTCTATGTACTTTCTGTAAAAACTGGCGGCGAGGTCCGGAAATGTCATGGATTTTGATTTGGCTGGTTTAACCTTTGACCCAAAGTCACCATGAAGGTTAAAAATGTGTGAGGTAAAGAGAGATGGATCTGTACTCTCTCTCTCTGCGGTTAAAAAAGAATGGCCGCTACATGCAGTGAATTATGGGTGTTTTATTCAGATGTCATAGTCAACATGTGAATAAATAAAAAGATATATGTATGATGTATGATATATCAGATCTTCACCTGTGGTCAGGTGAGTGTGACGTGAATATGTTGATAGTTGTGATGCCTTGAGCTCAAAAATTTGTTCTTATTTCCACGTTTACCCAAACTACAAATGTAGATCATGTGACAAGAACAGTGGTCACATGGAAAAGTCGTGAGAACTTTCCTTCATCTCTAAAACTTGTAAAATGTCGATGGCTGAACTTCAATCCATCCGTTTTCATTCCTTCCTTTCATTCCTTTGATGTTCAATCGGGTGTGATGCTGGAGGCTCTGTGGGCTAAGCAGAGACACTGAAGTGAAAGGTACAGGAGGATGACCTCTAACCCAAGCTTCCTTCAGATTCCCAAGCTGCTCACCTTGTCTCTAAGGCTGAGCCCCTCCCTCCCCAAATTGTCAAATCTCAGGGTCCATTTTTACCGTCACTTGAGAACCAAGAAATCCGAAATTTACTCGAGGCGACGTCGTCCCCAATCTGGAGGTGCAATCCAACATTTTCTGGGACAGAACCAAGTCCTCAGGGTTGGAGGTTCAACCCGCTCCTACCAGCTACATGCTCCATTACATGACCCGTGGACATCTGTGTGTGTCTGAGTGTGTGAGTGTGTGAGTGTGTGAGTGTGTTCACTGTGAGTGTGTTCCCTGTGAGTGTGTGAGTGTGTGAGTGTGTGAGTGTGTTCCCTGTGAGTGTGTTCCCTGTGAGTGTGTGAGTGTGTGAGTGTGTGAGTGTGTTCCCTGTGAGTGTGTGAGTGTGTGAGTGTGTTCCCTGTGAGTGTGTGAGTGTGTGAGTGTGTCGTGCGTTTGCCCTTTGTCCCGGCTGCTATGTGTTCTGGTATGTAGCTAAAGGTCGGGCCAGGCGTAGAGCAGGACGGCTGAGGCCCGGTTTAGGGGGGAAAGCTGTGGCTGAGAAGAACCGCAGAGCCAAAGGCCAGCAGCTCCGACAAGACTGAGGATGAGGAGGAGGGGGGCTGTGAGTTTGGGAACATAACGATTCCGACGCTCCTGCACGAGAGGAGAATTAATGAGATTTTAGGTTTGGCTCAGCTCAGCACGTTGCAGAAACACACACAGAACCAGACACACACACACACAGACAAACCCGTACACACATGCACAAAGACACAAACACACAGACACACAGACACACACAGACAAACACATACACACATGCACAAAGACACAAACACACAGACACACAGACACACACAGACAAACCCGTACACACATGCACAAAGACACAAACACACAGACACACACACACACACACACAATAACCTTCCCAGCGGTCTTCCTGGCACAAACAGGGACTGTAGGGTTAAAACTCTCGGACTGCTGGAGAAAACAGACTCTGACCTTTGACCTTTGATGCTTGAGGCCGTTCCACAGACGTCACGTTTTCTTTGACTGCATGAGTCGACTGAATTCATCCGACAGAAGAGAGAGAATGACGATAAATGGATCGACTCCCCGGAGGACGAGTGTGGAAACGATTCTATTGGATGTTTCTTGACAGACGTAACAAAAAGTATTCACCTTGAAAATAACTTTGTTTTTTTTAAATTAAAAAAAACAAAAAACTTTATTCCATGAGTTTTGTGGTTTTGAGGAAACCTTAAATTTTGATGAATTTTCAGTCAAAAACCATAAATCCCATAATTATTTTTTTTTCCTGTTGTATTATTTTTTTTAAATATAAGTATTGTTTTTACTTTTAAATAAACATGTTGACATTTTGTTACAGACAATATTATTAACTTTTCTATTTTTATCCCCTCGGGGGGGCGTGGCCTGATTCCAGTCTGACCTTAACCGACTATTTGTCCAAATAATTCCCAAGTGCGTGTGGATACGATTATCGTACTGCTCCGCTTTATGGATCATTTTTAAATTTTATACCCTCATAGACCTTAGTGCGAGGAAGAACTGGATTGATTTGGGGAATGGTCGGTTGAATTTTCCGGACATTAGAGGGAGCTTTATCTCCGAAATTCTATGTCAAGAATTGTCCCAATCCGGTGGACTTGAGGAGATTTTCTTTTTTTTTAACCGAGTCTGATTTAGTCCAAAATGGCTTCATATTAAATGACAACGATCAATCAATCCAATAAATATCATATTGGATTCACTAGGAACTGTTTGTTCATGAAAACATTGTTGTTTTTTTTCAAAGAACTTCACATTTCATGTACAACGCAGGGGATTGAGAGCTTTTTGAGGATAAATATACTCTTTTCATACCACTGCCTCATGTCTTAGAGCAATAAAACTCTAGTTGCGGTAGAATTTTACCAGTTTATTATCTGTGATTGATGAGTTAGACCTGTTGTAAATAAAAAGCCCCCCCAGAAATGTCCCACCTGAAGCGGTTAAGAAAACCTTTTAAGTCCCCCCATACTTCCCAGCAGCTCCGGCTGCCCACCTGCTGCAGACTCTGTTCCACATACTAAGACTGAGTCCTAACCGGTTCCAGCCTGAACCCGTTGCCCCTTTGCTGCATGTCCTCCCCTCTGTCTGTAACGTTATATTATGCTTAAGGTACCGCAATCCACCATCTTCTACGTCCATACGCTCTCTCTCTCTCTCTCTCTCTCTCTCTCTCTCTCTCTCTCTCTCTCTCATTCTCACCCTCTCAGAGCCTCATTCCCACCGCAGAGGCACAAAGGGTTTACACATCCTTAAACAATATGCAATGTGCGTCTATGCTGTGCGTCATGGAAGCAGAAGGCCCCTCCCCCATCCGTTATGTATATGAATGAATGACTTTTACACAGGGAACAGCTCCTCCCCAGGAAATCCATGACTGCACTTTCCAGAAATAGAGCCGGGGCCCATGACTTGCTTAAAGTGGAACTAATGCCTCAGACGGGTTTCCAGCAGGGCTAACTGTGATGGAGACTGGGGTAGTACCTCCTGCTGGTAGCGGCGCAAAGACAATTTTAACCGCCCTGCGTTTTCCACGCAAATGGGCCTCGCCGTAGAGAAAGGTGTAGGCCGTGCGACGCGAGCATCATGAGTCATCGTGACGCGGAGCCGAGGTTAAACACGCGGCGCAGACGGGGAAATAGTTCTCCAGCAGGTCGGATGGATCGCCGCTCTCCCTCCCCTCACGCCATGACAGATGACCAGAGGTGAAGAGAAGATTATTCAGCACCCAGCCTCTTCTTTCTGGTTTATGATTCCAGACACAGCTGAAAGAAGAAAAAACAAAAAGAGAGAGAATTAATGACTCCTCTTTTACTTTGAACTCACAGATTTGATAGTGATGTAAAAGACTGTAACTATAGCAACGCAGATCTGTCACCCTAAAGACACACCCCACCATATGGCCTGTGTCTTCTTCAGACGAGGATGAAACGGAGCAAGGAGAGTTTAGATAGAGAGAGAGAGAGACAGAGAGAGAGGTAGAGAGAGAGAGAGGTAGGTAGAGAGAGAGAGGGGTAGGTAGGTAGGTAGAGAGAGACAGAGAGAGATGTAGGTAGAGAGCGAGAGAGAGGTAGGTATATAGAGAGAGAGGTAGGTAGGTAGAGAGAGAGAGAGGTAGGTAGAGAGAGAGGTAGGTAGAGGGAGAGCGAGGTAGGTAGGTAGAGAGAGAGAGAGGAAGGTAGAGAGAGGGAGAGAGAGAGAGGTAGAGAGAGAGAGAGAGAGAGAGAGAAAGAGAAAGAGAGGTAGGTATGTAGGTAGAGAGAGAGAGAGGTAGAGAGAGAGAGACAGAGAGAGAGAGGTAGGTATATATATAGAGAGAGAGAGGTAGGTATAGAGAGAGAGAGTGAGAGAGAGAGAGAGAGAGAGAGAGGTAGATAGAGAGAGAGGTAGGTAAGTAGAGCGAGAGAGAGGAAGGGAGGGAAGGATGGGCGGACACACAGACAGATAGATAGATAGATAGATAGATAGATAGATAGATAGATAGATAGATAGATAGATAGATAGATAGATAGATAGATAGATAGATAGATAGATAGATAGATAGATTTGGATCCTCTCTCACTGCTCAGAAATCTCCAAGAGTATATATTTATCCATATACAGTTTATTAAGATATTATATACGGTGTCACCGCTCAAGGGTGGCCACTCTTTTTACAACCCCATGAAAATGTATCTAGATCCTCCCCTGAAGATTAGACTTGATAAAAACTTACTAAATACAAGAATTTAATTTCAGTGTCTATTTACTGTATACATATATATATATTATATTATTAGCATTTCAATAATGATCTTGCCTCATGAAGTCCTCTCAAAAAGTATTAGGGTATCACAACAGAAATGTCTAGATGAATCTTAAAAGTACAAAATTTGCTCTTAATTTAAAGCAGACCCCCAAAAAAGGAGAAACATTGAGGACCGACTCCTGCTGCACTTCCTTCCTCCTCCACAAGAGGGCGTCAGATCTGTCAGCTGCCTGTCCTTGGAGGGCTGCCAGGCACATACCAAACTGTTACCCGATCCTGTTTGTCACATCAGTACAAAACAGAAAGTCAGACTTGATAATACGTCGCAGCTCTTTGCACGGATATACACTTATTCTTATTTAGCAGAGATAAGCAGCTCCAACTGATAGACCGCGTCGCTCCGCCGAGGCAAAACAAAGCTGTGAAAGTTGCACAAACATGTGAATCGCTGAGGTGCAGGTAAAGAGCTTTCTATTCGTGCAATTAGAACATAACAGCTCATTAACACTGAGTAATGCTGGAGCATAATTGCCCCCTAAAACTGTTCGCAGACCCTGCAGGAGCCTTGGATTACGCGCTCACACGCTGCCCAGATGGCAGACAGATGTTTAATAGACGAGGTCAAGGAGTCCATACAGTAATTGTCTGCTCTCTGTATTTCTCAGTGTTCTCTGCATTGTTCGCCACATCCACATTAATCCAGGAAATTTCCTCTGGAATGGAAACCATGTCCTTCTCTGCAGACCTATTTTCTTTCCCCCCTCACACACACACACACACACACACACTGACACACTCGCATGCATTGGTTCTGGTCTCATGGTGCGTTGAAAAGGGTCACATAATCTGTGTGGAGAAAAAAACAATTTAAGGAATTTTCTATGGGAGTTGGAAAAAAAACAATTAAATGACGCTGGAGGTGATAAAAAAAAGAAAAGTTTTTAGTTGTTTATTTTAAATTGTGTTGCTTTGAATCATTTCATCATTATTCGACACTTAGCTTGTATTCGTCTTTGTCAAATTTTCGATACTTCTGGCAAAAAAAACAAAACAACAAACAAGCAGAAAAAAACAGCTGATGAATACGCCCACTCCCTACAAAGGATTTGATTGGCCAGTGAGGCGGGGTCTTCCTGTCAATCACAGTGGCTGAGGGATGATTCCTTTAAAAGTGAACAGGAAACAGTTTTTTGCAATCCCCCTACTTAAACTGGTTTCTTTACTTAAACTGAAAAGGAGCCTGGAAAGAAGGAAATACATCCCAGAATAATTAAAGTACTTTGTGAGGTGAAAGCGGGGCGTGTCGTCCCAGTGATTGACATGAAGAGCCCGCCTCTCTGGCCCAATCAAATCTTTGGAAGGAGTGGGCGTGTTCTTTGACTAAACTCGTGACTCGTGACTAAAATTGCACTTTATTTGGCCAAAGTAAGAAATATTATGTTGTGTTTGACCACAGGTAACAAAACTACGACTCCTTTTGGCCGGAAACAAGAATATTGCATTTGATTTAATCAGAAATCTCACTCTTTCAGCTGGAAATAAAAAAAAAATTCTCTTTTTCACTCAAAGTAACAAATTTTGAATTTGTATTATTTAAAAAAAAAATTTAAATAATACAGATTAAATTTGTTTGTTACAAGTTAGAGAAACGTAGAAACTTTCTTTCCAGCAGGAAGATTTAGATAACAAATAAAAGTATTAAATTTTTATTTAACCATGAAATCTCACTCTTTCAGCTGGAGGTAACAAAAAAAACAACAACAATTTTGTTTAATTTAATCAAAACGCCCTTAACTTATTCACATCAAATAAAAATATAAAACTCAATCTTTCCTTTTCGTGTCCATTTTCTTTTAATCTCCTCCTGTTTTATCTTCCTGGAAGGTTCTGGAGTCAGAGAAAGTGCTGATGAAGACCGACGCCTAAACCCGACAGTCGGATGATGAAGCGTAAGGAGAAAAAGAAAGCTGTAATCTTATTAGACCAAGCAAACCTAATCCGTCCAGAACAATACTTCCTCCTCGGCGCCAGAACCCTCCTTCTCCACACGGACCTCTTCTCCTGCATCATAACCGACGCTGATCTACGCCAGCAAACAAACAAAGATGTCGGAGATGAAGGACACGTTGTTGCTGGGCTTAGAAGGAATCAAGAAAACCATCCTGCATGGCGGAACCGGAGACATCCCAAAACTCATAACCGGTGCTAAGGTGTGAAATTTATACACTAAAGAATCTTTTTATACTCTATGAAAAATCTGTTACATTACATTTGTTTGTATCACATTTGTAATTATCATTAGTTAATTAATTTTTTTTTAAATTTTTTCATAATTTACTTTGTTCACTTTTATTTTTTAATATCTAGAAGTGAAAGACTGAGTTTATTTTCAAACAAACTTAATTTCTGGCTCCTGTCTGTGCTTTGCTCATAAATAAGAGTACGGCTTCACCTCCGCTACTACCTTGGCTTATATTCAGAGCATTTTGTCTGAGCGTTTTATAAGAACACAGATGCTATTCCACGACACGTGTCAAATTGATTGAGACTGCGAGAGTTCAGAACATGAAGATTCACTTTTATTTTCCTGATTTGTTTCACGTTTTTTTTTTTTTTTCATTACGTTTATTTAAAATCGGGCATAATCTGGAATCGTTATCCTTCATTTTAAGGCCATAACTCACAAACCTTTTCATGGATCATTCTCAAATTTGATACCCACATAGGCCTCAGTGTGAGGAAGAACTGGAGTGATTGTGGGAAAGGTCAGTTGTATATTTCCGACACTAGGTGGAGCTTTATCTCCGAAACTTTTAATCTAGATTTGCCCAAATATGGGCGCACAGGCATGGACTTGAGGAGATCTATCTTAATCTGTCTCCAAAGGTTTTGGGCCACACTTTCACAACTGGAGGTCCGATTTGGTCCAAAATCTCTGCGTAGGAACCGACCCGGAGGAGAACTATCCTGTTAACTCAAATAATTCATCTTTCTGACACTAGGGGGAGTTTTTCCTGACGATAAACTGTTTTCCTGACATCATTTCACATTCAATTTGAGGAAATTGTACAACGCAGGGGATTGGGATGTTTCCCCCGCTGCATTAGAATAATATTAGAATCAAAATCTTCTCTTAGTAACAGAAAAGATGCTGAAAATAAACATTTCATGAGCCAAAAATTAAGAATAAGGAAGCTTTCCAGGGTATTTTACCAGTTTGTGACACTAATGTTGCCATCATGGGTTTAAAGCCCCCAAAAGACTTTTGTGTTTTTCACACTGTGTGGATTTGGGGCGGCACCACAGAACTTTGGCCACCCAGCAGGAAGGTTCTGGTTCCTCAAAGTCCAAAAATATGAAATGAAGGTGAAGTGTAACGTTTTCCCGTAGGTGTGAAAGTCGTCGCATCTCTTCCTGACGTCGACCCGGTGTCAGCTGGGACGGGCTCCAGCCCCTCTGAAGAGGATAAACGGAGGAGTACGTGGTTTTGTCTTTGAGCGTTTGTGCGGTTTCTTCGTCTCCAGGTGACGTTCCACTTCCGTACGCAGCTGTGTGACGATGGACGTACGGTGGTGGACGACAGCAGGGCCGTGGGGACCCCCATGGAGATAGTGATCGGGAACATGTTCAAGCTGGACATCTGGGAGACGCTGCTGGCCTCCATGAGGATCGATGAAGTGGCCGAGTTCTGGTGTGACACCATTGTGAGTGTTTGAACCTTTAAACGTCCTCGCCGGGACCAAAAATAAATAAATAAAGTTTTCTCTTTGCATATTTTATTTCTAAAACTTTTCTTCATCATCTTAGACAATTTGAACATGAAAAGACAAAATTCTTTTTCGGTCAAGCATCTTTTTTAATAATTATGAAATTATTTCATGAGGAAGTTTTTCATAAAAAACTTTTAGTATATTATGTTTTAAGAAATGATTATTTTTTATTACACTTGAATTGTTTTTTTCAAGGTTTCATGATTGTGTTTATTAATATCTCACATGTTTTATTGTGAAAAAAAAAGGGTATAAAAAAGGACAACTTGGTGTCCCTCAGGGCTCCATCCTCGACCTCTTAACATTTAACTTATTCATGTTATATAAATGTATATATATGTTTATATATGTTTATATATAAACGCTGACAGTAATGACACGTATGGTTTATATAATAAATAACTGATACATATTCATGCTTTATTTTTAACGGCTGTGTCTCTGTGAGATCACTTCCTGTTGTGACAGCTGTGGTCCCACGCAGAGATCTGATTGATGTGTTCATGTTTGTGTCTGAAGCAACGTGTTGACGTATGTTTACCTTATGTAATGTGTAACCTATGTCTGGTATGTGTGTGTGTGTGTGAGTGTGTGTGTGTGTGTGTGTGTGTGTGTGTGAGTGTGTGTGTGTGTGTGTGTGTGTGTTTGTGTGTGTGTGTGTGTGTTTGTGTGTGTGTGTGTGTGAGTGTGTTTCTGTGTGTCTGTGTGTCTGTGTGTGTCTGCATGTGTGTGTGTGTGTGTGTGTGTGTGCATGTGTGCATGTGTTTGTGTGTGTGCGTGCTTGTGTTCGTGTGTGTGTGTTTGCATGTGTGTGTGTGTGTGTGTGTGTGTGTGCATGTGTTCATGTGTGTGTTCATGTGTGTGTGTGTGTGTCCGTGTGTGTGTGTGTGCGTGCCTGTCAAAGACAGATGGGTGGAGGCGTTCTGTCATTAATCTGCAGCAGCCTCTCTCTCTTCTGTAATCGGCTCTGAATCCTGCTGAATCAGCGCCGCTGCCTCTCCATCGCTCGGATTTGATTGGATGGGGCTCACAGCGTTTATCAGGGGAGAGACGCTGACGCCACCGCTGCACCACACACCTCACTACACACACCACTACACACCTGACCGCACTGGCCTAGCTGTCATGATTTGACAAAGTATCTAAGATCCTTACACTTGAACATTTACGCTGCTTCTAAAATCAACTTCAAGATCAAATGTTCCCTTGATGTCGAATGGATCCCACTGACTGGTAACCACGGTAACCAGATCATCAGCGTTATCCGCGCCGCCTGTGAGTGGTTATAATGTTATGGCTCATCAGTTTTTAAGTCTGCAATGAATTGGGGTTAGCCTCCCTTTCACGTTTTGTCGTCTGAGGATAGGCTCCGCCCCCCTTTGACCTTATAAAGGAAGAAATTATTTTGCCTGTTGTTGATCCAGAATCTTATCATCCTGACGTCTTGACTGTAACCGTCACTCATCGGTTCATCCCCTGTTTTGTTCTTCAATCATCATCATCAATAATAGTTTTTCTCCTGCAGCATAAAAGCAGGAGCAGACTGATGATGTCATCGAGACACGGCTGCATCACCAGATTCTTTTCATTTCATTCACGTTTGAATTTTTCTCTTATTCACAGAAAATAGATCCTTTTCACACGGTACCTTCTAAAGTTCTGCCCCTCCCTCTCCAGCACACGGGCGTTTATCCTCTGGTGTCTAAGAGCATGCGGCGGATCGCCGAGGGCAAAGACCCGGTGGACTGGCAGATACATACGTGTGGAATGGCCAACATGTTCGCCTACCACAGCCTCGGCTACGAAGACCTGGATGAGCTGATGAAGGAGCCCAAACCCCTCTACTTTGTCCTGGAGCTGCTCAGGGTGAGGAAGAACAGAAATCATCATCCTCCTCCTCCTCATCATCATCAGGACAGTTCAATGGAGTCATCATGGCCTTTAAGTTCTTCCACCTAGTGGTTACTTTAAGTTAAGCCTCGCCTGAATGAGACTCCCGAAATGAACCCGGCCTATGG
Source organism: Lophius piscatorius (assembly GCA_009660295.1). NCBI lineage: Eukaryota > Metazoa > Chordata > Actinopteri > Lophiiformes > Lophiidae > Lophius > Lophius piscatorius. The sequence continues at coordinate 6,103 of VRLP01006014.1, read as the reverse complement.
TCCTCCAAAAGTCCCCAATCCCCTGCTTTGTACAATCTGGAATCCGATTGAACTCCTCAAGTTGAATTTGAAGTTTGTCCACATTATTTTCTGTTGAAGAATGAAAAAAAGCTGCTTTTATAGAGTAAAAAGATGAACTTTAAGAGTAAAATAAGATATTTACGAGATAAATGTCCTTCCAAACCTAAACTAAATTGGACCAATGGTTAAGAAGTTATGTTCGAAAAACTGTTTTTTTTTATCATAGAAAAGCCCCCCCTACTGAGTAACTTATGAACTTTTCAAGTAAATTAAGATATGTATACGAGATAGATCTCCTCGAGTCGATTCCTAATTCATAATTTGGACTTACTGGGGCCAACTTTTAAGAAGTTATGGCCCGGAAACCTTTGGAGATGAAGCTCCCCCTAGTGTCGGAAAGGTGTACGTCGCTATAAAATGTTAAAATGATCCCTGAAATAGTTTTATTAGTGATCAGAAAAATAAATATCTTCACAACCATCAGGCGTCTTTGCATGAACTTGGCGTCTGTGGACAGGCGAGACTTCAAAAAGAGGAATACTTCTATCCTCGGCCGATTTTTATTTAAATTAAAAAGTCTCTAACAGCGTTATATTACAGTTATGTATATAAATATCACAGAGTTCATGTTATTCCACACAGCTCTTGTGGGACAGGAGCAGCAGGATTCTTTATTTAGCCCAGTTGGACGGACGTCGGACCCAGAATGTACCGAAAATAGGATTTTGACTGCATAAATACCACCGGTGTCCACTAGAGGGCGTTTCAAGAACACACGGCAACCTCTGGCTCCGAGATAAATCAATGTTTTATTAAAAGTCCAGCATTGTTCACAGTAAACAAAAACAAAATCAGAAGGTAGAAGCTCCATCACGGGCCCGTTGTGTTCTCAAAAGTCCAGAACTTCTTCTTTTTGTGTGTAAATCCCAGGTGCAGCAGCCCAGTGACTACAGCAGGGAGACGTGGGCCATGAGTGACGCGGAGCGGCTGAAGGCCGTCCCCGTCCTCCACGGTCAGGGGAACAAGCTCTACAAACAGGGAGAGTACGAGAAGGCCACCCAGAAGTACAAGGAGGCCATCATCTGCATCAAGAACGTCCAAACGAAGGTGAGTGGGTCAGAACAGAACTCTGCTGCGAGCTGAGACATGGACGTGTGACATGGATCTGCTGCTTTCGCCCTCAGGAGAAAGCCTGGGAGGTTCCATGGCTGAAGCTGGAGAAGATGGCCAACACCTTAACGCTCAACTACTGCCAGTGTCTGCTGCGCATGGAGGAGTACTATGAGGTCATCGAACACACCAGTGACATCATCAACCAGCACCCAGGTTTTTTTCTCTATGTTGACGCTCCTGCTTCCTGGTAGCTGAACATCTAAACGTCACACATCCTCATTAATATGACCCACTGGAAGTTCTGGAGCTCCTCTCAGGTGTGTGTGTGTTTGGATCTCGTGGTTCCAGGCGCGGTTAAGGCCTTCTACCTGAGAGGAAAGGCCAACGTGGAGGTGTGGAACGAGGCGGAGGCCCGGCAGGACTTCAGCCGCGTGCTGGACCTGGACCCCCGCATGAAGAAGACGGTCAAGAAAGAGCTGGCTGTGCTGAACATGCGCATGGAGGAGAAGAACCAGGAGGACAAGGACAAGTACAAGGGGATGTTCTGATCCAAGCAGAAGGTCAAATAATGAGGGATGTGGGCTGAAGGAGATTTTTTTTTTGAATGTTTTCGCCTCCCAGCGCCGAATCTCACCTGTGAGCTTTATCTTCCACTTTTAACTCCTCAAGTTCCCACGCCGTCATTTCTCTGCTTGTTTAAAGTTGCTGAAGATAAGTTTCCATTCTTTTAACGATACTCACACATGTATAACATTTATATCACACAAGTTGGGAAAATTTTGTTTTCTTTCCCACTTTTTTTCTTGCAGCAAAGTTAGAATTTTTTTTTTATTTGTGTTGTGAAATTGCAAATAAAAAACCTTTAATCAAACTGATTTATTTCCAAATTACAAAAATGATGTAAAATATACTGCATGTAATATTACGCATACATGAAAGGGTCAGTATTTCAAAAGTAATTTCTGAAATGTGGTCCATTTGGAGTATTTTATTTTATTTTATTTTTGATTGAGTGTTTTTTGTTGGAATTATTCAATAAATAATGTAATTTATATTTACCAGAAGAATATTAAACGATGGAGGTATTGACTGTCTTGTTATTGAAGTTTTAGTTGTTATTTGTATGAAATAAAACCAATATAACATCTAAATAACCTGCAGGTCTGTGAGTCCTGCAGTTACATAAATGTTCCACCAGATGGCGCGCTGACCATAATTATTCTTCTGCGTTGACATGAAGTAATGATACCGATTTTAAAAGCAGAGTTCTATTGAATCCAAAAACCTGCGTCTGATGATTCTGTCCTCCATGAACCTCATTAAAAAGAGTTTTTGTCTCGAAGACGGGATGAAATGTGAATTAAATGCGACAGAAGAGAGAAGAAGAATCTCCGTCATGTTGGTGCCATGAGATGAAGAATGAACCATTAGTGGGCCATTATGGCTCTTATGTCTGTGGGAGCAGCTTCCTGCGGGGAATCCCCGCTCACTTCTGCAGAACTGCCCCCCACCCACCCCCAACCCCCACTACTCTAGGGGTCAAAGTTCAGTGTAGCTCTCATTAGACGTTATAAATTAAATGTATCATTATTATTATTAACAAGAGGATGATGATGAAAATCATTAGAAGAAGATGGAAAGGGGGAGGGGGGGAAAGGAATGTGGTCATTTTTACATCCAGTGACACCATTTAGCTTCATGTGTTCTTTTAGTGAGCGGTTCAGATGTCGGGCTGCGACTCTGGACATTAAGTTCTACTGCGGCTGATTCTGCTCCTTCGAACACTGGTGCTGGTGATGAGAGGAGGAGGAGGAGGAGGAGGAGCAGGAGGGGAAAGGAGGGAGGAGGAGGAAGAGGGGGAGGAGGAGGATGGGGACTGCCCCTGATCCAACATGATGTGCATCAAGTCAGCCAGAGAAAGCCACGTCACTACCGGATGTTGACTAGTGGTGTTTTCAAAATAAAGTACCACTGTTGGGTTTTGTAAGGAAGCTAAAAAAACATTTGAGTAATTTTGTTTGTTTTTTTAGTCAAATTGTATCTATGAAGGATCTTTAAAGCAGTTTACATGAATGAGGAAAGAGGAAAAAAACTAACAAAATGCAGAAAAAGATTTAAAGTTTGATGCAACATCTTTGAGACAATGACGTGATTGATATTAATTAACAGGTAATTAATTCAATAACATATAAGAAATAATAATAATAATAAGTCATTCAGATAAAATTTCTCATAAAACCTTCTCTATGTGTATTTATGTGTACAATCACACATATAGACATATATACATACAAACATATTTATACATATATACATACATATATACATACTTACATATATATATACATACATAAATACATATATATACATACATACATACACACATACATATATATACATATATACATACATATACACGTATATATATACATACTTACATACATACATATATATATACATATATACATACATATATACATACATATATATACATACATACACACATACATATATATACATATATACATACATATATACATACATACATACATATATACATACTTACATATATATACATACATAAATACATATATATATATACATACATACATATATACATACATATATACATACTTACATATATATACATACATAAATACATATATATATATACATACATACATATATATACATATATACATACATACATATATATACATATATACATACATACATACATACATACATACTTACATATATATACATACATAATTACATATATATACATACATTCAAACATACATACATTCATATGTACATACGTACATACATACATACATACATACATTCATACATACATACATTCATACGTACATACATACATACATACATACATTCATACATACATACATTCATACATACATACATACATACATACATACATACATTCATACATACGTACATACATTCATACATACATACATACGTACATCATATATTACTGCTAAATAATCGATATGAATAAAAGACCCTTTTTTCGGAAAACTGAGCTTTTATTTTGTAGTTCAGTAGAGGAAGTATCCTGGTGTAAGATTTCTGCCTTGACACCGGTCCCAAGTTGTCTTCAGATCTGAGCCTCTGCGGCGCGTGGAAACGGGAGGAGAGGAGGAGAGAGGAATCAGTTTGGGTTCTTCTCAGAGAGAGACGCTCCTTCTTCATCATCTCCAACTCTTGTTTTCTGTGGGAGGGGAAGAAAGGAAGGATTAAGGCAACTTTTTGAAGAAGGAGTTCAGAGGACGGTGGTGGTGACTTGGTGAGGGTTCGAGACCGGACTGTCGTTCCTGGGATGGATGAGAGAGAATCAAGATGTGAATGAAGAAGAAGAAGAAGACACCCACACCACAGGAAGCTCTGATCTCACTCTCAGTTGATTCTTGTCTTTGGTCTTGGAGTCTTTGAAGCCCCTTTCTGCTCATCCTTTTTCTGCAGCAGGTTCTGACCCGCTCATCATTAAATCAAAGTTCTGCCTGATTGGCCGGTTGCGGTTCTGCTGGGATGGCTCCTGGCTTTTAATCCATTTTAAACCCACAAGAAGTCCAAGAATTCTCTTTTATTTCTGATCTGACGGAGACTTGAACATGGCCATCAACACAGACACGGACTTTCTCAAGTCCAGTTTGGGTGAGGTTGGGTGCGGCGCCCCCCCTGCTGACTTCCAGGAGACGGAGAAACTCCTGGCGCTGACTACGGAACCAGGAGGGAACGGGATGAAGATGTCCACCTCCTTCACCGTCAACATGGACACCGTCAAGAGCCTTGAAGCCGACCAGAACGGCCACGGCGTCGCCGTGAGGTCAGGCTCTGCCGGGCAGCTGGCCGCCACCGCCACCCTCTCTCCATCCAAGGCCAGCCTGAGCCGCTCCTCCACCGGGAACGCTGCCGTTCCGGAGACGCCGCAACCCAAGGATTATCTCATCCTGGTCATAATGTCCTGCTTCTGCCCCGTCTGGCCCGTCAGCATCGTGGCGCTGGTTTATTCCATCATGGTGAGTTGAGCTTTACTTAAACCGGCCCTGAGGAAGAACCAGAACTATGTATATTCAAAAGAGCAACAGGGTGGATGAGAGGCGCATTTATACGCACATATTACAAAGTACTATATTATACTATATATACGATTGATTTGACTGTGTTTGTTCGGTTCTACATGAAATGATCCAAATGGACTTTCTTTTATTGATCATGTTTAATAATACGGACGTAATGAGTTGACATTACAAAATGACTTTATTTAGTTGGTCGTGAATTCTAGAAAAATTGATTTACAGTAAAAAATAGATACAGATCTGACACAGGAATCAAAATTGAAAATTTTTCTATTATCAAAAACATTCACGTATTTTTTTCTTTATTCTACTCAGAAGTTTTTCAGATTCGAAGAAAAAGTTTTGTTTTTGTTGATTTGTTTGTCTGTTATTGTCTGTTGCAAATGAAATACATTTGATAATATTTAGTTGACCTTGACAAAAGTTGACAAAAGTGTCTCAAACCGCTTAAACGTTAAATGAAAAGCTCCTCCCATTTCTTAATTGTTGATTTTTTTTTTTTTACTTACAAATGGCTGATTTTGTTGTTAGGAGTGAAAACTTTAAAACAGTTTAACGACCCTAATAATATAAAATATCCTGATTTATATTTAAACTGGAATTTTAGAATGAAGGGAAATGGGTTTCTAAGGAAAAGAGGAAAAACACACACACACACACCATCAGTGTGTATGTGTGTGTGTGTGTGTGTGTGTGTGTGTGGGTGTGTGTGTGTGAGCTGCGGCGTCTGAGGATGTCCTGCTGGTTCTGGATCTAGAGCTGCTGACACTCCACTCATCTTCTCACTGGAAGTTTCAGGATGCATGAAGTGATGATCCAAGATGGAGCTGAAGGTTCATTCAGTGAAACAGTCCAGGTTCATT
>VRLP01006013.1:0-31851 GCA_009660295.1 Lophius piscatorius | reverse complement strand
GAGGTGATACATCAATAGAGTGTTTACAGTTATAAGTGGCTCTTTGAGGGCAACCATGATGCCGATGTGGCCTGAGATCAATATTGAGTTAGAGGCTCTAGCCGGTCACATCTCTCACAAATGCTCAGTATAGATTTCCTGCTATTTTATTCTGGTTGTAATATTGAGAGATCAGATGTTCTCACCTGGTCAGATCTATCCAACATCACAGTGACACCCTGTGACTGTCATGCAGTCATGACTATTAGTCTTGTGCACCTTTTTCTTACTCATTGCCTCCCACTGTAGGTTCTTCATCATTTCATCTGCCTCAACACTCACTTCAACTTCATCAGCCACCACCACCACTTTCCAAAACCTTTCTTACAAACTAATTACTGCGTATCATCTGCTACCATATAAAAATCTTCTCAGCCTTATATCATTCAATTTTCTTTTCTAGAATGACCTGGCATCATAGCACATGCTTCCTTTGTCCGAAGAGTTTCCATAGCTCCAAACTGTGGAAACAGAAGGTAAGCACAGCTCTATACAGTAAATATTTATCCTCGACCCACATCGAAGGCCACAAGCTGATTGTGTTTTCTGAACTTCAAAAGAGTGATGTTAAAGATCAAGCTGTCGGCGTACAGTCACACATTAGTTAAGTATGGAGGGAAGTGACGGCTCATAGGGACAAACTGGAGTCAATCGATGTTAAGCCATCTGTTACTCACTTGTTCATTAAAGATTAAAAATAGCGATAACTGTTATCAGATTTACCACATTATCATATCATGTGCCACCAAAGAAACCAGTTTACTCGCACTATACAAAGAGTGGCCCAGCCTCTGCCTACGGAGTTTGTCTTACCCTAACAGGCATATTGGGAACAGTGCAACAGTGTCCCCAACCATGATTGTGTTAAGTATTATCTATTGAAAATGATTTTACGCACTGGCAAATTATTGTCCCTTCTGTGATGCGCACAGAATAAAAAAGGCCCTTTTTAAGAAGTGATCCATAAAAAGACTTCTAACGTTGGTAAAAATAAAATGAATGTGCGTAACTTATAGAACTTATTCCCGAATCATTATCGCTTCAAAAAGGTGTTGAATTGAACAAAGTCACTTCGTTAAATCTTCAATATTATTGATAAACATCACAAGTTTGGAAATGTATGCATGTATGTAAGTTCATAATCAATTTTCCCATCATTCAATAGCACATTTTTACTGCGCACAAAGAAACATCAAAAATCATTCCCAGGCTTTTGATAGTTTGCCGTCACATTTATTTTGTCTCCTTCTGCTGTTGATCTCTCCCTCTCCACAACCAGAAGGAGACAGACTAACAACTGTTAATGTTGTTGGTTTGGTTGTGGTTAAGCTCCGTGTAACAGCAGCCCAAGCCTCTTTCAACCATCTGGGGTGGCTGTAGCTCAGTGGCCATCTGTCCTAGGGTTCTAGAGCAAGACCCTAAACCCTAGTCTTTGCTTCAGGGGGGCTGCCCACTGCTCCGCGGGCATGGGTGTATATAAAGATTAATATCACATTGTTGTACAGTATGTCTGCGCTGTATGATACACGTGATGATAGTGGGTAGACGTACATTATCTTGCTAGTGGCACAACTTACCTAAACTCTTTCTTCCTCTCTATACCAGATGATCAAGGATAGCAGAAAATTAAACTTACAGCCAGTATTAAGTATTAAGGCCAGGCATAAGGAAAAAAATTAGATGGGGAAGGTTTAACGGTAATGCTGTAGGGCTTTAGCTTGTCATATGAATCCACATTTTGACTTTTTTCTCAAAATGAAATATGAAAAAAAAATCTTCCTCCTCTGATTCTTTTCTCATGCCTGGCGCTAATACTCCTTCATATAAATGGGAGTTTCCATAAAGACCCAAAACTCTTTTCTGAGACAAGAAGCATCATTGACTTTTGCAGATGCTTTGTAAAAGGAAAGACCTTCTTTCACCACCACTATTAATTTCCTTCATTAGTTTGTAATATCCTCTCTAGTTAGCCATTAGGTTTCCTGGGATTTACGTGTTCCTCTTGCTCGCTTGAGTTTGCAGGTGCTGAACCGGGGTGCTGATGAACTCACACTCACCCATTACAGTATAACCACCCAAAGACTCTGGGGTGGGGATGGGATGGGGGTACTCTTCAAGCGGATCACAGTACAGTTCTCTGTTAAATGCTTCTTCTCCCTGGCTCAGTGCTCAGAGAGTCAAAGCGTCATTATGGATAAACTTCCCTGAATCTCAGCCTGAGGAAGACATTTTTTAAACTGTATACAAAACCCTGGCGGACATCCTTGCACTCTTTCATAAGTATAAGGCAAATTGTGTGTATCTGTGACTGTTTTAGGCAGCATGTGACTTTTTGGATTATGTTTTGTTACAGTTCCTATCACATGAAGACAAATTCTTCCTTTTCTGTACAAAGATAAAAACTGTCTATTTCAAGCCGTTTTTGCTAAGCAGACTATTGAGACTATACAAAGCCTTCCGACATTTGGACTTCTTCCAGTTTAACGACACTGGTAGCCTACCGAGATGTACTTACAAAGTAACTTCCATCATGCAGCAACATGAACATAAAGCCACACTTTATTTGCTGGAAAACTATTTGCCTTCAATTATAGTATATTATCATTCCATCAATTCATTTTAACTATTTATTTCCTTATAAGCTTAATAATTATTTATAATGAGTCATTTCATATGCACTAAATTTGGACTAAATTATGGCGATAAAGCTTCCCCTCGTGTCGTAAATATACAACTGACCATTTCCAAAACGTTCCAGCTCCTCCTCACACTAGGTTCTATCTTCTTCGTCTTTTGAACCTTTCAGGATCACCACAGCAGATCATCTGTCTCCATCGATAGTTACTGTTGGCTCCTGCTGGCTAAAAGTACGAGTGACAGTATTTGTTAATCTGGGCACAAACTAATCTGGTTTGGAAATCAGTTTAATGTTCCACATATTGCCTTCGTATAGGTTTATTATGTCGGATACCCTTCCTAACAGAACTTTCCCCAGTTATCCGGGCTTGGGACCGGCACTACACTGTAAAAAAAACAAACCATTAAAATAAACATTAAAACAGATCCACGTGGGTTGAATATAAAGCAACTGCACTTCTGTTTTGGGTTCGGTCTAGCGTTCTTTTTTTAACCTACATTTAGGTGAACTAACCATTACTAACCCTTTCACCAAAGAAGTGAAACGTTTTCAAGCCAAAACAGACGTCCCGTTGTTTTGGATTACCATGAACTGGATGAATGAAAATCTACACAGACCATTAAAACAGATTTAATGTCTACGTTCTCATTGTTACATACTTACTTTCATACAATAACAGTAAATTACATTCATTTCAGACTTTGAAGTTATTTCACAAATCTATACTGTTTTTTTAGCATCTTGTCTGTCGAAATTATGGGACGCTTTTTCTAAACGGTTAAAGATGTTTATTTACGTTTTCACACCAGCAAATCTGTTTGTCATTTATACATAACAATACTTTTCCAGTAATGACATGCTGGTGAAATTATTGCAATGTTCCTTTAACTTTACCAAACGTTTGCATTTTCAAAGTACAATTCTGTTTTTTCCACATATTTCGTCAAGAAATAAGAAAGTTATTTACTCTTATTTCTTCATTTATGATTATTCACCCTATCTACAACAGTGATACTGTTTTGAAATTTACAATCTTTTACTGTTGATATTTAATAGTTTTCCACAGTATTCTCTACTGACAATTTTTACAGTTTAAGTAAAAAAAAAGTTGCAATTTAGTGTAATTTTATGTATTTGACTATCTAACTGTAAACAGGATAGCAACCACAGCTGCCAGTATTTTACCGTAGATTGAGTGTATAAGTAAAATGACTCTTGATTCTATTACACTTGGAATAATATTTTAAAATGCTGCTTCAAATAGTTTTTGAGTTTCGCGTTAAGACAAAGGATCTGTGGCGGACGTGAGAGATTATTGGGACCTGGTACAGTAGAGTCTCAAGTGGGAACACTTGTAACAGGACGTCAACTGGACAGCAGGATCTCATCCGCACTAGACGGCTGAACCTTGACGCCGCTGGGTGGGACCTGGGTGGACCTCTACGAAACTTACCGTTGAGGTGGGAGAGCACAGCAGAGGTGAGGCGGATGAGGTGTGAAGCGGTTAAAATCAGGTTGGTTATGCTTCTTCCTCATGCCAGGTTTTGTTGTTATCCGGATTCTCCAGAAAGAAGAATCCTGAGAATACAGAGAACTCAATCCAGAGACTAAACTGGATGAAGGCTGGTGACGGCAGGATAATGAAATCAGCAGTTGGAGCAGACAGGAGGCGGGCCAGGTTTCAAACGGGTGCAGTAAGCAAGTTGCTATCAGTCTGAAGACAAACGTCCAAATCTAACAAATCACCAGCAAAGTTACAATGAACAAAAAGGCAGACTTAAATACATTATGTGCAACAACTTAAACAATCAAGGTGCAGGAAAAACCCAACAAACCCAGGAAATGTAAGGTGAAACATAACACAGGAAACTTAACCCTCAAAATTAAACAGGAAACAGTGAAACACAAAACACAGAACAAATAAATACCTCCAAAGTACAATAGCAGGATCAATACCAAATAAACTGAAAAATAACTACCTGTAAAAACTGTCAGGACGCATTCAATTATTGAGTAATATGTGTTTTCCTCGTCTCGGATGCTGTGTATGTCTGCTGTATTTTCTTTCTGACGTTACTACATGTTTGAATCTTCATAAATTTCCAATAAGGAGTTCTGCTCAGTAGCGGGATCGTGGTGGTTCCCTCTTCAGTACTGTTATGGTGGATTTTTTGATCTATATGTTTGACCTCTTGGGCTGCTTGAGAGTAGCGTGACCTTAACGGAACCACGTTAGCCGCGACTGCTTTGTTAGGTTAATTCAAGCCAGGTGTTGGATTGAAATCCCTTCTTTTCTTAGCGTGCTTTATTGAACAGGCTCCAGCTCTACGAGGTGAAGACCACTGACTATAAACATGGATGTCAAGACAACTCAGCTCCAAAACAGTTGGGACTAGAATCATCCCCTACAGTGAAGGTCATAAATCTCACCCACACCATTATTCTTTATTATTTACCTTTATTTAACCAGGAAGTCCCATTGAGATCCTAAATCTCTTTTACAAGGGAGACCTGGCCGAGGATAGCAGCCGTAGAAAATCAAAACTCTATAAAACACATACATGATACACAAATGAAGAATAAAACAGAGTGACAGCCATTTAAGCACAGTGGACTCTCAAGAAAAACAATAAAGTTCCTCCCTCACTGCATTCTTTGTGATACTCTTAAAAACATTAACGAATATGAATGTTTTTTGTTGAAGAGTATTTTGGAGATTATTCCATGACCATGGTGCAAGATAGGAAAACGCTGTTTTGCCAAAGTCTGTCACAGCCTGGGGAACGTTGAAGAGCAACCACTTGGAGGCGCGCAGATGGTAACTACTAGAGCTGACAGAGAGAAGAGTACTGAGGTATTCTGGGAATTTACCAAGCAGAGCTTTATAGACGAAAATATACCAGTGTTGCTGTCTACGAATGGTTAATGATGTCCAGCCAACTAAGTCGTAGCGAATGCAGTGGTGAGTGAGAGATTTTGCATTAGAAATGAAACGTGGAGAAGCATGATGCACAGGATCAAGTCTCTTTAAAGTGGAAGAGGCAACATGCATGTGCAGCATATCACCATAATCAAGTTTTTTCTTTGCAGAGAAATTGAAACACGATTTTTTTTTTCTAAAATAAAAACCAACCTTCATTTTGAGTTTCTTAACTAAATCAGAAATATGTACATTAAATTTAAGCTTTTCATCAATCCATATTCCCTGTTATATACCATGTTAGCAGATGGGCAAATTAAAAACTATAACCAGGTTAAATTTTTTCTTTTCCCCAAATATGGTTTCTGACTTTCAAGGTAGTTCTGAAAAATGCAGAATAATGTTCAACTTTTAATTTTTCTGATAAGTTTGATTTAAATCAGTTATATAATAACTGAAAAAGGGCTGAAATGTTACAATAGACAGCTGAGCCCTGATCAAATGAAGCGATTGAGTTGGTTCAGTTGATCTCATCTCAGATCATTTGCCTCTTACTCAAGCTGTTTATCTAAACAGGAGCCAAAAGTGAGAAACGGTCTGTTCATCTTAAGTACTAAAAATGAAGAGGAAACAATAGGTCTGATGGACATCTTTACGCAACTATGAAGCCCCTCTGGTGACGCTGAAGAAGAAAAAAGACTTATCTTGAGAGATAATTATCGCATAGACCGAGCTTAATAAGGCGTGGCCATGAGATATTAAGTCATGGTCTCTTAGACTCTAAATTTACCATAAAATGAAAATTTGTGTGGTCAAGCGTGTTTTTAAATCATAAAAAAAAAGAATTTGAATTTTTAAATTATTTCACAATGAAATTTCTATTCCAGGGAAAATAGTTAAGTTTAATTCGATCAGCTCAACGTTTTAGTAAAGAATGTTTTCAAAAATTATCTGACCTTTTTTAGACTTTTCTTGGTTGTATCAAGAAAAGTTATTCCATTCAGTAAGTCACATGCCTTAATATGCCAAAAAAATTCACCTCCTCCTTGGTGGCACTTTGACCTCTGGTGTCCCCCAGGGCTGGATCTTTGGCCCGTTACTCTTTAGCATATACATGCTGGCACTGAATCAAAATTTAAACAGGTTCAGTCCAGTGGCCTACATTTTTCAATAAGAAATAGTGACTTGAAATGCGCTCAACAAAACGGTTATCCTTAATTCTTTTTTATTATTTAATGTAAGAGGGTTAAAATAAAAAAAATGGAAAACACATTTTTCAAATGCAGGAAGTAACACTTAAGCACAGTGGTGCATATGAGACAACTAAGGAACCCTCCATCCATTTTCTGTAACCACTTATACTGTTCATGGTTTGGGAGGGACTGGAGCCTCTCACAGCTGACATTAGGTGAGAGGCGACGAACACCCTGGACAAGACACCATTTCATCACAAGGCCAGCACGTGATATAGGATCAAGACTGACAACCTCAAGACAGTTCACCTATTTGTATGTTTTTTGAGCGTAGAGGGATGGCAGAGCACCAGGAAGAAACCCACGCAAACATTGGGAGGATGTAACAATCCCTACGGTAACGCCATCACAAAACCAGAAATATCTCGCTGTGAGGCATCGGTGCTGCCCACTGCTCAACCATCTTACTGTGTATCCCTTCACAGCCACAAACACTAACGTGTGTGGCACACAGTTACCATCCCTGAGTTGATGCTGTTACGTCTTTGCCGCAGGTCAAATAAACAAAGATGCCAACACGTTTTCTGAGGACTGAGAAGAAGAAATCATGAAGGAATCTGCCTCTTTTTGATGTTGCTATTGTAGTTTGAGATGAGTAACTGAGGTTCGTATGATCCTACCGTTTGTCATTTGAAGTGCTATACTCTAGATTGAGCATACACTCTACAATTGTGCAAAGTTTAAACGGTGCCAGCATGGACCCAGGCAGTTTTATTTTGAAGACATGCAGTCGTGAGGAGGCAGAATGAACTAAAATGAGTCTGAATAATATGTCATCTGGATGGCAGCATATTTTTTTGGAGGGATCAACGGCACCTTAGCAGATGTGCAAATTACCCATGCCGAGGGTTCTGACACACTCCCATACCATCACAGATGCTTTTGAACTATGTGCTGGAAACAATCGAGAGGGTCTGTTTCCTCTTTCGCCTAGTAGTAGAAAATCCCCAAATCCCCTGCATAGACAAACAATCCCCCTGATTGAACTCTTCAAATAAAATGTGAAGTTATGTCCACAAAAACGTGTTTTTCTTAAAAAAGGTTCCCCCTAGCAAGTAAAATAGGAGTGTTCGAGTAAATTCATATGCACCAAACTTGAATTAATTGGACTAAAGGTTGAGGAAATATGGCCCAAACTCCCCCTAGTGTTGGATGTATACAACCAACATTTCCCAAAATAAGAGAAGTTCTTTCTGTTATTAATGTCTATGTTTAATGATTGAGGAAATGTTTATTTGAATTATCGCGTTAACATGAAGGATCTACGGCAGCGATGACGATTCCACGATATCCCTGACTTTTCAGGGATATAATAAGAATCTACTTTGTTTACAAAATGAATTAAGTTTAACATGGACCAACTTTAGAGATATTGTCTTTGTACCATTTTCAGATTGAACAGGATAGCCAAAAGGATTGGGAAAGTTTCTTATTCTGCCTTTTCATGTATTACAGTGTCCAAACTTTCTTGGATCAGGGTTGTTAATAATTAGAAAACACTGACTTGAAATTATGTTGGTTCAATGCAAAACAATTCATCGTCATGTATTAAAGTACTTTTGCCATGTTACTGTAACTTAATGAGGTACATTTCTACGAGAAGTAGCTTCGGTGAAGTAAAGCATCATTTTATATAGAGTGACTGCTAACTTTGCTGACTGCATTTTCTGAGTAGTTTTCCCAGAAGCACAAGTGGGAGGAAGAAGGACGTGTTGTGCATCTTTATAATCAATCTGTCAGTGGGGGAGACAGGCAGGACCCTGTTGTAGACGCAATGACCAATGTTGACTGGCAAGCCACATGAACGAAAATAAAATGCTCTCATCTGCCTTGGAACGCCTCGGGATCCCCCAGGATGAGCTGGAGTGTTGTTTGGGAGAAAGACATCTAAGGAGTGACCTCCTTAGCCTGCTGCCACTGCGGTCTGACCCCAGATAAGCAGAAGAATTGCATGGACGATGACCAATTTTTTTACCTTTACCTACACAAAGACAGATTTCAAACTAAATGAGAATGCAGATCCTATCACAACATGTTAAACCATCATGCGACTCCCACCCAGAATTAGGACTATGCTGTCGTCCCCGACAGTAAGGGTACATCCCTGAAAAATGTCCACAATGCCCTTCGTTGTACAAGCATTTTGATTTAACCCCTCAAATTAAATACAAAGTTATTTCCACAGTATTTCTTGTGAAAAGAAGCTCCCTAATCTCAGTATAACATGAATTATTACTTTAGAATATGGGTAGACTATGATTTTAACAAGATAGATCGCCTCAAATGTATTCATATGCACCAAATTTGGACTAAATAAAACCAATGTTTGAGATATTATGGTAGAAGCATTTGGAGGTGAAGCTCCCCCAAGCACATACAACCCACAATCCATCCAGTTCTTCCTCACACTTAAAGTCTATGGGGGTATTAAGTTACAAAGTTACTATGAGATAGTTTTTGAGATTTATCTGGAAAACGGTGTTTTCATAAAAGAGCTCCCCCCAGTGAGTAAAATGTGGACTTTTACAGTAAAATCTGATATTTGATTTTAACAAGATAGATCTCCTCAACTTTATTTATATGCACCAAATTCGGACACAATCTTATGTCAATAAAACTGCTCCTTGTGTCAGAAATATGCGATCGATATCTACCAAAATCATCATCACTACCAGTTTTTGAGTTAGTTAAAGAAAACTGTTTTTCAGTAAAAAAGCTCCCCCTAGTGAGTGAAATATCAACCTTTAGAGTAAAATATGACATTTACAAGATAGACCCTCTAGAGTTGATTCATATGCACCAAATTTGTTCTAAATCACACCAATTGGTTAGGAAGTTATGTCCTAAAAACAGTGATTTTCAGAAAAAGCTCCCCCTAGTGATTAAAATATGAACTACCAGAGTGAAAAATAAAAATACTGGATAGATCTCCTCGAGTTGATTCATATTCATCAAATTTAGACTAAATGGTTGAGAAATCATTTGAAATAAAGCTCCCCAAGGTGTTGGAAACATACAACCGACCTTTCTCAACATCACTCCAGTTCTTCATCGCATGAAGGTCTGTGTGGGTATCGTGTAAACACGAAGGAACTGCGGCGGACGTGGCAACGAAGATTCCATGACATCCCAGACTTTCCGGAGACAAAATTAACTGCTGAAGCATTAACTGAGTTCTGTATTAGATGGAACACAAAACATTGACTAACTGCTGTCTATTAAAGTGTCAGGGTTCTAACCATATAGAGATTCTATTGAGACTCCAAGGGACACAGCCATGTGTGCAAATTGTGATCATTAACAGAACCCAACAACTTACTTCACAGGGAAAATCAAACCTTCAAGTGACTAACACCCTACAGGCATACAGCTCTGCATGCACAGAGGGAAGCATTTACCAGAAGTACTCAAAGCAGGTCTTCCAAGTAACTAAGGGTAAAAAACAAAACCAGATAAAACCAGAGAGATTCAGTTGGTTTAGATTAAAAAGGTTTAAAAAAAAAAAAAGACATTCCAAATAGTCAATTACAAACAGTGAAACAATCAGTCTTCAAAGCAGAGATATAAAACAGATAGACAACAAGAATTTTTCAGTCAAGATCCAATTAAATAAAAAAGAACACCAATAGAAACAAAGTGAATGGATAGGTTTTGAGGGACAAATAAGCATACAATACCAGCAAAGGTTTGTTCACTCCTCTATTAGACCCTGATTACAAGGGACACCATCGATTGTTGTACTTTGGCTCAAACAGGGAGGAGTCATCCCCAGCCTTCCACATCAGCATGCAGCGACACTTCAGATCCATTCAGTTTCTTTGCAGATGAAAATACAGCTAGCCGGCATATATATTGAAGGTTATATATCTATATCTACATATATATAGATACATAACATAGTTGGAACAGAAGAAAAATAAATTACTTGCCCGTCAGCAAAACAATTGCCACAGCATAAAAACGAACCTCAAGTTGACATACTAGAAAAACAACTATAAGTGTCACACACGACACAGAGACATTCTAAGCGCCCGTTGCAACTAGTGAAAAAAGGAATTTTTACTCAAGTTACCGAACATTACTGATTGAGAGAAATCTTGTCTTCTTATCATTGCAGGAAAAGGAATGAACCCGAGGAGCTTCAGTTGTCTTTCTTAGATATATGGATTTATCACAAACAGATCTTTTATAACTGAGAAGATCCCAGCACACTCAGATGCAAGTCTCCTCTCAGAACCCTAAATCAGGCCGCGTCACACTGTTTTATTCATATGAGGTCATTGACACTGGTCGTAATCATTGTCAGAGCCAGGACATCTTTTTGTCGGACACATCACCAGAAAAGAGCTCAGAATCACAGTTGGGCAAAGGTACTAGTTTCATTTCCCTTACAATTCAAGTACTGGTATCAAACTATTAATTGTCATTATGTAATTCACCTATAAGAATTATAGGGACAATAAGGTTGTAATTCACAAGAAAAATAATACTGTAAAATGTTACATGGCAATGTTTATTTGCCCCGACGTGTTGAAAAACTGTGTAACGGACTTAACTGATCTTAATAAAGTGTGGGTCAAGTAAGTCAAATCTGACAGATAATAAATAATAGCAAAAAATGTGGCTTTTTCAAACCATCACCAAAATATTAAAGACACAGATAGAAATCAATAAACAAGCATTTAAGCATGACACGAGCAAATAAAACACAACTCAGCACATGTTTTCAGATTTTTGGTGTGTTCATTGTTGCCAGCAATGAAAATGGCAGTGTGAGTCCTACAAACTGGGCGTAGTCCATTTTTGATAAAGTTATTATTAGTGTCTCCCCCCAACCCTAAAATAGAACAGTCCAATCCAGTGATTGCAATTCAAAAACAGAAGTCAACTAAAAATATCTACTCCTTCGTAACGAAAGGAGCCAGTTAAGGTGGTACAGGCATCTGATCAGGATACCTGCAAGACGCCTCCCTCTGGAGGTTTGTCAGGCATGTCCAACAGGGAGGAGACCCCGGGGTAGACCCAGAACTCACTGGAGGGTCTATGTATCTCATCTGCCTTGGAACGCCTCGGGATCCCCCGGGATGAGCTGGAGTGTTGTTTGGGAGAAAGACATCTAAGGAGTGACCTCGTTAGCCTGCTGCCACCGCGGTCTGACCCCAGATAAGCAGAAGAATTGCATGGACGATGGACAATTTTTTTACCTTTACCTACACAAAGACAGATTTCAAACTAAATGAGAATGCAGATCCTATCACAACACACCAGACTTTAACATTCAAGGCAACTAAACCCACAAAATCATTATAGAAGAAGAGGAAAAGGACGGACGTCTTTTTTAGATCAGATTTCTCTAATTGTGTTCTATGTGTTCATGCTGATTACATTATAGTCATGTACAGGACATGGATAGAAGTTGAAACATGAACTGATTCAAGGAGATCTACCTTCTATATCTATCTAATTTTTCTAACTCTAAATGTTCTAAATGTTGGAATTTATGGTCTAATATCAATTCTTATTTTGTAATTGTGTCTATCATTGGGTGTTCATATCAGTTGATACATATAATTGATAACACAAGAGCTTGTGGAACACATTGCATGTTCAGAGAAATGTTGAAGGAGAAGAACACTCAAACAGTAAAAATAATAATCATAATATTATGGATATTATTATTTTATTGTTATATGTATTGTTGATGATGAGGAGGAGGATTATATTTTAAATGAATTATTGTAAGGATAATAACACTTTTTTTTGTTATAGATTAAAAATATTATCATAAATAATAGATCATTATTATAAGCGAACAAAACGAAAACAGACGGATTATATAGGCCATCAATATGGCTGAGGGGCGGCCCTGAAAACAGCATACGCTCATAGTTACATCAATGGAACATGATGTTAATTTGGCTCTGATCTCGTCACTCCCTACATTTATTTTTTATTTTTTTAAGCATGGAGATTGTTTGGGGTAGTGACAAGTCAACTGAGCCACTAAAAGGAGCTTGTAAGTGGATGCTGGGGTGGTGGTGGGGCGGAAAGTACAGATAGCAATTCATAGGCAAAGCCGCAGCAGCATGACAGGTGAAGGGAGACATCGGAAGTTATTGCAGCTTAAACAGACCATCAGATAGGAGGGGGGGGTTGTAATGAAGGCCTATGAGGAGAAACAGGCATGCCATGGGTGTATAAGTGTCTGCAAGAGCACAGCTCCAGTAGAACTAGCTCACAGGCTTTGCTCCATTTATGCTACAGAAACCCTCCCACTCATAGAATGAGCCTAAATTCTACCTGTAGCATAGGCAAAGTTTGACTTTTATTCGGGAGGGGTGAACTTTTTTCAACTCATGTCAGTAGTTCACCTAACATACAGTTATGTAAGACAACCGTTCCAGCCCCGCCTTGGGTATTTCAAGAGTTTCAAAAAAAATAAAAAATCACTGACAACGTAAGTTTTAGTGAATGACATCTTCAGGCTTTCATTCTGCATACATACATTTAACACATTAATTTGTGTGAAATCTAAAACTATGAAATGTGCATTTCGAAGGTATACAACACACACATGCACATAAGGCAGTTTGTGGTAATAAGCAGTGTTTTACCTAATGTAGAAGTAAAAGCTTTTTTTTTTTTTCACCTATCTTCTCAGGTGAAAGCTTTTGCTGCTTGTTGTTCTCAATGTGGAGAACAGCCAGAGATCAAAGTCTTCTTTCTCCCATCGGTGACCGCAACCACTTCTGGATTCTTCTCATAGTAGAAAAACTTCTTTCGGAAGTGGTAGATCCATCAGGCAGAGTGAGGGCCAGCTGGAGCATCTTGGAAAGATTTGGATAGCTGTCCTTTTATTCAGTCTTTTGATGATACACAAGTGAAGCAGGTGCGACAGCAGATGCTTTAATAATATCCATCTCTGCTCCAACGAGGAGAAGGTGAATTTGTATTAGAGGTTCACTTCCACTTCTGTCACATCTAAATACTCCCCAAATGCTCAGCAAGTTCTATTGAGTCTCCTGTGAATCGTCTGTCCAGTTTACAGATGAGGGTGTCCACAGCAGGGAGATACAGGTGCTACTGGAATCCAGGTATCTCACTCTCTGACATTGGTGCAAATGGACCAGGATTCGGACACACACTGAGCTCCATGTATTTATCTGTCGTTGAGATACAAAGTGCACTCTAAGCGTGTCACTGAGCGCAGCAGCTGTGGAGAGAGTGCAATTTGAGGACTGAGGGCCTTCTGCCTCCACAGACCACTTGTCTCCCTCACCGCCTAAATTTCCAAGGCAGCTTAGCAGAGTATTGACTTTTAACTGCACTCACAGATCACCACTTACTCGCCCATCTCGTCTCAAGATACCGAGCAATCAATAAAACACATAAAGTGCTTTATAAAGTTTTCCATGAAGATCTGGCCTCTTCTACAGCTAGAGACAAAAAAAGCCAGTATCCTGCACTTTAGCTGCAATTTCTGCATAAACCAATGTTGCACATATGTCATTTACTTCATTCTTGCTTGCGCAATTGAACTAATTTGACTGCATGTGTTTAAAGTCATTATCATACTTAGCAAAGAAGCTGCAACTATCAAAAAAATGACTTTGCAGTTCCGTTTCGTTTCCCTGTATGTGTCCACGAAAAGGCAACCGGAGTTTAGACAGTAGCCTCACAATATCCACGACTTTGCACTAATAAGATCTTTTCTTCTCAACCGCATCTTTATAGCTTTCAGAGAGTTTACCGGCAATAGATCCTGAAGTTGCGCCCTCTTTAAAGATATCCTATTTAACCATGCAGTCAAGATGCGCCTGGGAGGTTGCATGTTTTTCCAATTTGTTACTCAGTTTTTTCCAGCCACTCACACCCTTTCAAAATTAATGACCCAATCTGTGGTCACTCTGGCAGTGGCGACAAGCAAAACAGAAGACATCATCCGTCTTCACCAATGCCCCCTCTTCCCTATGCATTTATTGTTTCATCCCCTTAACTCTCCCCTTTCTGATTAATGTACTCAGAGGAGAGGAAAGTACTTCCTTCTTTTCCTTGAGCTATTATCCATTGATATCCTTTAATATCTTTTACATGTACCTTTTTTGTTATGTTATGTTTTCTTATGTTACACATCAGGCCATTCATTTCTTACGTTCAAAGATGTATTATCAAGTTAGTAAGACTCTGCCAGAGTGACATGTGGTTTTATTCGGGGTCTTATCCGTCTTCCTCTATTTGTGTAATTTAGTAAAGAGCTGGGCTGGGGTGGATTTTTGGACATTGAAGCACATTTTCCCTTTGTTCTGTCATCTCCAAAGAGATTCCCTGTCCTGAGTTTCCTTATGGATTCCACACGCAGCACAGAAATCCAAAAGTTACAGACATTACATGAAAGATATTTCTATCTCATGTTTGTTGCACATAACTATCGGTGACATAATGGCTCCTTCCCCATTAGTTACAATCACAGTAATATACTTACATAAGTGCATGGCTTCATTTGCATCAAATAACTCTTATTTACTTCAACTCCATGGCGACGCCACCTGCTGAAGACTGCATCGGTGAGGAATCGTCTTCCATAGGCTGGGAGGATACCAGGTACCGAGAAGTCTGGACTCACTCATCTCCACTACCAAAGCACGTAGAGACTAACAACAACAAATAATGTCTCTGTTGTTTGTTTAAACAAGTGGATTCAGAAACTGCAAATCTTCCTATTTATATGTAACACATGTATTCTCTTTGACCATGAAAATGTGCACCTAAAACTTGGATCATCCGTTACTTTAGTTGTAGGAAGAAGAGCAGTTCCAGATGGGTCAGACTTCCTGTTCTGCTCGGCAGACTCTTCCTAAAACTCTGATAAAAGCTTTATCTCACAGTGTTAAAGAAGGCAGGGGGGGAAAAAATCCTCACCGCACCCCTTTGTCAGGGTCAAGACTCCCTTATTTAATGGGTTTTCCACACATCCCGCGAAAAAACCCAAACTAAGTTTGATAGAAAAAAATCTTTCCAACAGTTTTTTGGGAATATGAATAAACAAACTTTTACTGTCTTTAAAAGAGAAGGAGTGTTTACCATTGCCTTTCAGTGAAGGTGTCACCTTCTATCATTTCTTAAATGATGGAGGTTGAGCTCGGCTTGCTTGACCACAACATAATTTTTTTTTTTTTGCCCACTGTGAACCAGCAACATTCACCAGATTCACCATATGTCCCCGATCTGAAGCCTTGTTGGCATTTTCTAAGCAAACACTGTGTGGACCAACAAAGATTGCTTTTTTTAATGAAAACTCTAGAACAACTTCATTCACACTTGTTTTTTGTGTACGAATGTTTTATTTATTTATTTTTGTAGGCTTTTCTGTTTTAAGTTGCCACCGGTGTCTTTTTTAAATCAAGGACTGTGTTTACATGCACATCGGTATCCCAGTTATGAGGTTCATTCTGGTTTTAGTCATCTTAATTTCAATCAGAAAGACTATCTTCATGCATACTCGCGCCACAGCTACTGCTCATTCCACTCGATTATCCTCACCTTCCACAGGCTCCGTTTCAATTACCTGCTTCACAGTCCTTTGCATCGGTTGATATCAGCTGCACACATTCAAGCAGCCTCATCCATCTAATCAGACTGACATCATATTTTGTAATAAAATCATTCATCTTTTTTTTGATTGAAATTACATCAACATTGACAAATGTGGTTATCCATGTTCCTGTATCGAGGGTAATACTAGTATCCCTGTTACTGACTACTTCATGCTGTTTTTGCATCTCCTGTAATGATAGTCATGCAGGAATATTATCTATCTCTGTGTCTAACTGCTTGATTTAAAACGATTTCTACTATAACTGTAAAAAAAAAAAGAGTCCACTAGATTTTTCTTGCGGGCTTGGCACTATTCAACACAAGCATGGCGTTGCAGATATGGTTGATTCCCCTTTCCAGCAGTAATAGGATGTGGAGACGAGACTAGCGGGAGAAGCAATGAGTTTTATAAGTGTTCCACCTTTCAGCGTGTTGTACCCTGTCTACCATTTCAACAGGTCAGCATTTCAATGCTGTTTTCCTCCAAACTGCCAACTATACTTAATTATTTTATTAATAATTCTTTTATGTGCAAAAAAAAAAGACAGGATACTCCAAGGGCTGATAATATCCGGGATAATGATGAGCACGTCAACACAGTCAGTGTGTATTCATATCAACAAGGAGTGTTTCACTAAGGATGCAAAGGCAGGAGGGAAAGCTAACCCACGTCCAAATTAGATGTTATTTGTAAAGAGGATGCGGTCTAGTATGTGCATCTGTGTTTAGTTATAAGCTTGAATATTTATGTATGTCATCACTCTGTGTTCCACAGGTATGCAACCATTTAAGTACAATTTCAGGAACCAGTGGATATGATTGTGTCGCCACCATTTTCCACTTCATTATTCTGCCTGCTCAAGAGCTCTGTGTGATAGACGTACCACAGGGGTTTTGAATTCATTTTATTTATTATATCAAGCACTTCTTCAGAGACCGTTTGGCCTTGGTGATATGGGAAACAAATTTGATGGATCTAACATTTTCTCCCAGGCCTTACAAAAGTGGGTGGATTGGGAAATTAAAGTGGAAATCAATTATCAGAGGGGGTCAATGGACCTTGAAAAACTTTGTTTTAGCATATGACTTCTAGGATTTACTGAATCCCAGCCAGAATTTTGGTGGAATCTGTCCAGTGCATGAAGTCATAGAATTCCTGCTGCCTTTTCAGTTCCAGTTAAAGAAGCAAAATACTTTCATCTTTGCCATAGAGGCCATCTGTCCGTGAGACGCAGGTTGGTAGTTGAAAACAAGATCAGGACAAATGAAAGATTTATCAAAAATTAACACATTTCCCTTCATTTCATTTTATTTTCCTTTGGAACCCTCCCGAGGGTAGGATAAGGAGCAGAAACAACTCAAAATATGAACCAACCAGTGTAAAGGCAAAATGTAGAAACTTAATTCTTTGCACAAAAACAACAGTTATTTTGGAATCTGATATTGCTTCATATTTATTTTTTTTAAATAACTAGACCAAATTAAACGAAAAGTTTGCATTTGTGGATCACATTAACTTTTGTAATTTGACTAAACAAGGACTTACTCTATAATATACACTATTCAAATGACTTCTTCTTCAGTAAAAGAAAAAGTACAATCAAGCACAAAATGGATCTCCGATCAAACCAAAGTTGCATCGTTTTTTTTGATGAAAGTGCTCTTCAAATTTCTCCATCTTCACCTCACATTTAAAAAGCTCAGCACCTCTATACTCTCTCTAATTTTTATGTTTTAGAAAAAACTAACAGAAGAGTTACTGTAGGAGCAAGGGAAGAAGTTTGGTTCTTGCTTGTACCGTAAAGGTGAAAATACCCTAGAGTTGTGCTCCCGACTGGAAAAGAGGGCACATTATGACAAGAGTGCATTCCTGAAAGAACATCACGTCTACTCTGGCTGTTTGTGCATTGAGCACATGAGTAAGGACTGCAGGAGGCGACTGTCATGTAAAGTGTGTTGATCCAAACACCCTTGCATCCTTCATATTCACCTTATTACAAAGAACCAGAGGAGACACAGGCGGTTTATGATACCAACACAGCAGCGGACAGTTCTCCAGCTACAGTATAGACTAGTGGGCTCCGATTACAGTATAGACTAGTGGTCCTACTGGGGCCGTGGATCTTGACTGTAAACTCTCCATTGTTCCAGTGAAGTTCAAGTCTAAAAGGGGTGATGGACTTGTGCAGACCTTTGCCTTTTTTGAGTCAGGGGGTTCAGCATTTTTCTGTACAACAATTGTAATGAATAAGCTAAAAATCTCTGGAAGAGGAACCAAAATTCCCTTGCCCACTATGGGCCAAGAAAAAAACTGTCGAAAGCTGTGTTGTGTCAGATTTGGAGGTATCTGGACTGAACGGTGACTTTTACTGTGAATCGCCTGATGCTTTCACACAGAAACTGCTTGTTCTGTGTGCTTGTGCTTGATTTGAACTGAAGAGGTGGTTTAGCAACAGTGGGAATTTGCTCACTGCAATACCAGAAGAAATTAGAGCAAAGGAAGTGAAATCTGGACTTTGACATACTTTCTTTTGAAAGAGCTTAGGGGTGCAGTGGTGTGTTCAATCTGATTGCTTCAAAATTGTCCTTTAACACGTATAGGAATACTGTCTATGGTCAGGTCTATCTAGGACCCACTTGGAAACTGCTTCCAGTAGTGAAAAAGGCCAAACTCATTTTGCAGAATCCATGTATAAAAGGCCTTGGATGGGATGACCTCATACTTTCGCATATAGCAATGGACTGGAGAAAATGGATGATGGAACTTCACCTACTGGATGATTTGAAACTCTGCAGATGTTTGAAGCCAGGGGATTTGGAATGGTGACTTCTGCACAATTGCACCATTTTGCCGATGCAAGTGAAGTGGGTTATGAAATGGTTACCTACTTGCTGTTGCGCAAAGCCAACGAACAGCAAGATCGGAAAGATCTTGCTTCTTGGTACTCCAAATAGAGTCTACCTCAAGGATGCAAAATGGATATCTGAACCACAGTTTATGATACTGCCAGAGGAGCAATGGCCTACCAATCCAGATGGTTTAAGAATGCTAACAGGTCAAGATGAGACATCCTAAGGTCAAAACAAACACCTTGGCCAATGCTGTTTGTGCCAAAGAAGAGGTTGATTAGGTGACTGAACTGATCAACAACAGTTCATCTTGGAATCACCTTAAAAGAGTGATGGGTTGTATCTTTAGGTTCAAGAACCTACTCCGGAGTCTCTGGAGGAGGAGGAAAGAGGTTGGTGTATTGCTGGCTCATTCCAGGTCAGATGAGACAGAGCGGAACAATATACTGGAAAAGGAGCAGCAAAATGTTTGGACGTTAACCCATATTAATCACTCTGTGTAGGAGCTAAGGCTTGCTGAGATGTAAATAATCAGATCTTGTCAAATAAAAGATTCCCAGGGGAGTTTTATACACTCCAAAATGGACCGATGGTGAAAGCAAAAAGCCATCTATACAAACTTGACCCTGTGCTTGAAGATGGCGTTTTGAGAGTCGGAGGACAGCTTAGTAAGGCCGCAATGCCTGAAGGGTTCATACATTGGGTTACACTGGCAAAAGATCAACATCTCTCTGACATAATCTTAAGGCAAGTGCATAAAGACATCGGCTACAGTGATAGAACCCACATGATGGCAAGGTTAAGGCAAAGATACTTATTAATTAATTACTCGGGGCGATGCTGCGATACGAAAAATTCTTGCAAAATATGCTCTGTGTCGACGCTTACAAGCAGTTCCGGGCAAACAACAGATGGCACATTAGCCTCGCATCCGGATATCTCCAGATGAGCCACCTTTTACCTCAGTAGGAGTAGATTATTTAAGTCCATTCGATGTAAAATGTGGGAGATGTCAAGTGAAAAGATATGGCGTGATCTTCACCTGCTTAGCTTTAAGAGCTGTACATATTGAATTAGCAGTATCATTGAACTCTTATCAATGCGTTAAGATGCTTCATGGCAAGGTGAGGACACATCAAAGAACTGGGCTCTGACAATGGAATTAACTTTGTCGGCGTCGATCGAAAGTTAAAAAGATATATTGAACAGTAGAATTATGTTCAGATCCATGAAACACTGCTGCTGAAAGGTCTTAAAATGGACATTTAATCCTCAAGCTGGTTCTCATCATGTGAAACCAGATAAAGATTGCAAAGCCCTAGCCAGAAGGCAAGGAAAAAACCACCCCGCACATAATACAACCTGACCAATCAGGCTTTATTAAAGGCAGACACTCCAATAACAACACGCCTACAATACTCAGTCTGATAGATTTCTCCAATATTCACAATCTGGAATCTACAATTATCTCATTGGATGCAGAAAAAGCGTTCGATAAGGTTAATTAGAAATTCGTCTTTGCCACGCCACATGAATTTGGATTGGGAAATTCCTTCATATCGTTCACTTCCTCTGTTAGTACAAAAGATCAAATCTCTCAAAGCTTCAGTCTTAAAAAGCAAAGTTGTCCACTCTCTCCTTCACTTGTTTCCACATTTATTGAACCCTTAGCAGCTGCAATCCGGCAAAATAAAAATATTAAACCGAAACGTGTGTCAGAAGTTAAGCCTCTATGCTGATGATGTGATACATTTCCTCAAACTTCCAAACTTCTCTTTCTGAAACAAATGCACAAATTCTGATCCATCTAAGACAACTCTATTCAAATCCATCAATCAAATCCACTTTACTACCCATCAATTACGATTTTCAGAGGAAGTCATCTACTCTGCTACAGTCAGGAAACATCAGATATTTAGGTATTAATATTTCTTCCAGGCGATAGAGGATGACCTCATGCAGTGGGGGACCTTGCCCATATCACTCATGGGATGAGTCGCAACAATTAAAATGATGATCCTTCCAAAAACTAATTATCTTTTGTCAATGATCCCGACTCAACCTTCTTCTGTTTGGTTTAAGGCACTGGACTCTAATATTTCCAAATTTTATGGAAGAACAAACCAGCACGTATTCGCTTGAATGCACTTAAACAAAACAATGATCGTGGGGGATTAGATCCACCAAACTTTTTACATTACTTTCTTAACAACAGAGTGTAATGTATCTTAAAATGGATCAACCCCAATCCACTGGACCACTCCACTCGATTGATGTAGAAAAAACATTCTACATGAAATCTCAATCTCCTCCCTGAAGGCCTGGTGGGAATTTCTTAAAATAACTAGATCTTAACTTATCTCCTGCAGACATACACTTATCTAGAAAAATCCGTAAATCCTGCAAAACCAAAAAATGCTTAACTTGTACTCTTGGTATGATAAAGGCATAAGCCATCTGGAACATCATCATCATCATCCAAGATACTAACTTCACACCATTTCAAGAACTGGTAACAAAATACGGATCAGCAGTAAGAAATTCTTTGAATATCTACAACTTAAATCCAAAATTAAAGCAAGACTTAGACTAAGCCAATTGGACCTTAATTTCCCAGATCTTTTTCTTTTTCTCATGAAAGAAAATTTCTCAGCCTAAGTTATAATCCAAAATATATTTATTACTGGCTAAACGGATTTCATGGTTTCTCTCCCAACTTCCAAGTGGGAGACAGATTTATCTATCAGAAGCAGACCCACATTTCTGGTTGTGAATCTGTTGTAATACCTTTAAAATGACCAAATACACCAACATGCAGCTCATACAGCACAGTACAGTACAGACCGGGGGTCATGGTGGATGTTCCCTCATTATGGGGGTGGCCTATGACGGGGCTGATGCGGTTGGGCCGATAGCTAGGGTCCCTTGTCACCGGGGTACTACGCTGTGTCCGGGCATGGGGGCCGTCTGTACGAGGGGGGGCTGTCTCACCCCTGGAGCACGCAATTTTAACCGTGAAAAAAAATGATGGCTGGGATTATTACATTTTCATCATTTGAAGAAAAAGATGAAAATACCACAAGGGGCGTGGTGTTGGTGTTTTTAAGCTGGGGGCTCTGAGCAGAAACAAGGAAGCGGGAAGCAAAAAATGAATAAGAGACTAATTTTTTTTGAGAGTATTTGAGTGATACTGAGAGAGATAGCTGAGTTTTTGGGAGATTTAGTGGCGGACAATAACTCGTAAACTAGGCCTATGCTGTCGTCCCTGACGGCAAGGGTATATCCCCGAAAAGTCCCCAATCCCCTGCGTTGTATAAGCAATCCCTCTGATTGATCTCCTAAAGTTAAATTTGCAGTTGTATCTGAAACGCAAGTTTTTTTGTAAATAAAGTAGGTAGTAAAATATTAGTGTGTAATATAATATAAAATATAGATGTCCTTGATATCGTCCTTCATAATCACCAAAGTTGGTCAAAATCAGACCAACAATTAGGAGGTTATGACTGGAAGACTCATTTGTAAAAAAAAAATTTTTTAATTCTGTTATTTTATTATATATATTATATAATAAATATGTAATATATATTATATAGATTTATATATATATATGTACAATATACATATCTGCGGTTCCCTTCATATGCTACAAATTTGGCAAAAAATCGGACCGAAGGTTTAGAAGATAGGGGCCGAAAAACCTTTTAAGCTAAAGTGCCCCCCAGTGTCAGATTTGTAAAGCGAGCTTCCCCTAAATCAATCCAGTTCTTTCTCTCACTAACATCCATGTGGGTATAAAATCGGACAATGATCCATGAAGTACTTTTTGAGTTATTACTGGAGCTATCCCTTTATATAGTAAAATATTTACAAGATAGATCTCCTTAAGTCGATTCATTGGCCCCAAATTTTGACTAAATCAAATCAATGGTTAGGAAGTTAAGACCGAAAAACTATGTTTTACCATAAAAAGCTCCCCTTAGTGAGTAAAATATGAACTATTAGAGTAAATCATGATGTATACAAGATGAATCTCTCTGAGTTGATTCCTATGACAGAATTTGGCCCAGCAATTTTGGAGATAAAGCTTCCCCTATTCTCAGAAATATACATCTGAACTTTCCATAAAACACTCCAGTTCTTCCTCGCATTAAGGCCTATGTGGACATAAAATTGGCTAATGATTCATTGAATAGTTTTTAATTCATTGCGTTAAGTTCTGCGGATGATGATTCCTTAATAGAGGGGATTAAATTTATAGAGATATCTCAATGAAA
Organism: Lophius piscatorius; assembly: GCA_009660295.1. Taxonomy (NCBI): domain Eukaryota; kingdom Metazoa; phylum Chordata; class Actinopteri; order Lophiiformes; family Lophiidae; genus Lophius; species Lophius piscatorius. Next base: position 8,283 of record VRLP01006013.1, on the reverse strand, counting down.
TGAATCAAAAATTCATGCAGATTCAAAAATAAAGCCATCTGATTGATTATTATCAATCAGATGGCATATTATCACAATAATGTCTACCTAGGATTGCTCTAGTTTAGATGTTGAATTATCATTTCAACCTTGTAGTTTGTGCTTCCGCAGGTTGGTTTTAATTTTTGTAAAATTTTATTTGATAATCTGAGAGATTAGTATTAGATAGATACAATTCAGGAATTTATATTTTTTGACTCATCAGAACTATAGTATGACCTAGAATTGCATCATACGAACAACGTGGATTTTTTTGGCTTGCACAAAATATGTTTTTAAAGTATTTTGTAGTCTATGTTGTTTTTCTTTGAAGGTATCATGACAAACACAGAGTGAATAAGATGACATGAAAAACATACCGTTGATTCATGAATTTCTATTTAAGTGAAGAAAACAGAGAGTGAAGACGGTGACGAGGAGCTTCAGATGAACGTTAGTTTTGATTTACGCCAAAATAAATACAAACCTTTATTAGGGGCTACAAAGATTAATTGACATTTCTTGACATATTTCCGTTTACGGTTAATAAAATAAAATTTGAATATTTGAGAAATATTTTACTAAAACAATAAGCATAGTCAAAACAAATGGGTTGGAAATATGCTTAACACCACTATGTGGTTTAAAGTTTTCTTGTTCAAAGATCACAGGGTACTGTTAAAAAATCAGATGCTTGCCTACTGCAAGACAGTCAAACACTGTTCAAACCCAAAGTCCCTTCATTTTAGGACAGGTCTGGTCATTTCAACATCAAAAATAGCACAATGCATTTTTACAAAATGCCGCAGATGACATCTGGAAGAAGAGGTATTTGTATTTCACTCAAACGACTAACGCTGTCGGCACATGGAAGAGAAGACATAAATGGTAAAGATAGTAACCATTGAAACTCTGCCGGCCTGAGGCAGTGGGTTATAGGTTTATTGGTGATAAAAGGCTCCTGTAGAGATTTATGGATTGGTGAGTGGGTGAGGGATCACAGCAGCTGGTTAGGTGCAAAACAAAAGGGTTAAAGTTGTTTACTCTCTCCTTCAAGTGGCCATTGTGCTTGCTTCCAACCATCACATGACACCTGGTCTCCTCATCAGGCTTGTTATTGACCCTCTAATCCCACTATCACTCACAATGGCTCTCTCTTTTATCAACGCTGAATGTAGGGGAAGCCTCTCCTCCAGGTTTGAGCTGACTGAAGACGGTCCGTACCATACTGTTGGTGGAGTCTGGAATGGGGCCCTTGCTGACTCCAAATCTTCATCAGTAAAGGTCATCCATACAGCGCTAATTTCCTGCATTTTATCCTTTCATTTGATGATTGTTTTATATGTTTGTGGATATTATGGAATCGTCATCGCCGCCACCAACACTGCCACGTCCACGGATCCTTTGTATTAGTGTGATTACCCAAAAACTAATTCCTGAGTTATTTCCAAACCCACATAGTAGAACTTAGTGCGAGGAAGAACTGGAATGATTTTGGGAAAGTTCAGTTGTATTTCCAACGCTAGGGGAAGATTTATCTCTGAAAGAGTTTGGCCCATCATTTCTATCAATTTTGTATATATCCTATTTTACTCTAATATTTCATATTTTACTCACTATGGGGAGGTATTTACGAAAAACACTCTTTATTAGGCACAATTTCACATTTAGTTTGAGGTGTTCAATACGGGGGATCGCTAGTACAACACTGGAGACAGGGAGCTTTTCGTGGATATACCCCGGCTGTCGCGCAGAAAGGCGTAGGCCTAGCTATTACTTCACGCTTAACAGTAAATGTTAACAAATATCCTGAAAGCTATGTCATACAGTAATGCTGAGTTATGTTTTGTTTGCGGAACACACTTATGTTGCCTGTACTAAACACAGTTCTGCTTGATTTTCCCAACACAATTATGAAATCCCCAAAACTCTTTTACATCAATGTAATTATATGTCCTTGATTTCAACATTTAAACATAACATGATGCAGAGACTGGAGAAATAAGGTCAGAACATTTGATGGTATTGCCCTTTGCTTTGTTTCAAAGAGAAAACTGCTCTGTGCTCCCTCTCAAACACTCCTGAGGGATTAACTATTGAACGTCGAGATCTTGCACATGCAGGAACATCAAAGGCTGTATTTAATCTTGCACAATAATTTTTTTAGATCTCATAGGATCGCAGAAAAACTCAAAATAATAAAAATCAACAACACTTTCATCCAGGAACCCATCTTGTCATTTTATGAAATATGGATTATTTAAAATAGACTTTGTGAAAGAGTCTATTTTTGATTTTTTGTAATATTTGTGTTTGTTTTGTAATATGTTTGCTCATTCTGACTTTTTGATAAATCCCTGATGCTTTACCTCTTCCGTGCCACCCAAATCCCACAAAGACAGTGTTTCCACAGGAGTGAACATTTAAATCCTAAAGATATGATGTCCCAGCATTTAAAGAGGAAACTTCCTTTCTGTTGTACTTGTTGACCCTAAAGTGACACACAAAGCAGAGTCTTGGAGCCTGAAGCCCATTGACTGTTAAAAACATGTGCAAATAAGAACCATCTTTCATGGCATTAGCATATCAACGCAAAAGAAAGTTGCTTTATAGACTTTGGGCTACCACGCAACTCACATTGATATGCTGATATGATATGCATTGATATATTTTTTCAAGAATACATTTTTTAGCTACCTTTATTGTTGAATAAAATTAGATGGCTTTGCTAAAAATTAACAGCTTTTACTTACCTGTCCAAAACAAAAATGTGAAAGCACTCAGAAAGCGAAAACCTCCACCAACTGCAATACCCAAAGGTCACATTATTGCATTATTGGAGGAAGATGTCATCCAAAAGTATCCCTTGTTGTATGAGTTCTTGCAAAAAAGACATCCAACAGTGCCTCATTTCACAATGGTTAAGAAAACAAAATGACGCCAGACCGTGACGTCACGATAAAACGTCAACAAAATGTTATCATCTCTAGTATATGCCAAAACCTACCTGTGAGTAATTTCATGCACGTCTGTTGATTATTTTATGAGAGAATATCAAAAAAACTCCAAATGTGCCCTAGTTCACAATGTTTAAGAAACATTATTATGATGTCACGTCATGAGATCATGACATAACGTCACCTAAATGTAATTATCTAATAGATAGCGCCGGCCAGAGGGGAGAAGCTGAAACAGGTTGTGTGCGGGGTGTGACGGGTCTGCAGTGATCTTTCCTGCTTGCCCGTTTCCTGTCTCTGGAGGAGTATAGGTCCTGGATGGAGGGCAGGTTGGATCCGACGATTTTTTTGCAGCTCTAATTGTCCGTTGAAGTCTGTTTCTGTCCTGTTTGGTAGCAGATCCAAACCAAACAGTGATGGATGTGCAGAGAACAGACTGGATTACTGCAGTGTTAAACTGGATCAGCAGCACCTGAGGCAGGTTGAGCTTCTTAAGCTGGCGTAGGAAGTACACCCTCTGCTGGGCCTTTTTGATGATTTTGTCTGTGTTGGATGTCCACTTGAGGTCCTGAGAGATTATAGTTCCCAGGAACCTGTAGGATTCCACAGCAGACACAGTGCTGTTCAGCACAGCAAGGGGGGTTCCTCCTGAAGTCCACTCTCACCTCTACAGTTTTGAGCTTGTTCTGCTCCAGGTTGTTCTTCAGGTGGGACAAGACCATTCTCTCAAAGGATTTCATGACCACAGACGTCAGGGCGACTGGTCTGTAGTCATTCAATCCTGTGATGGCGGATTTCTTGGGGACTGGGATGATGGTGGAGCATTTGAAGCATGAGGGGACTTCACACAGCTCCAGTGATCTATTAAAAATCTGTGTGAGGATGGTGGCCAGCTTATCAGCACGGGCTTTCAGGCAGGAGGAGGACACACAGTCTGGGCCTGGAGCCTTTCTGATCTTTTGTCTCTGAAACAGCTTCCTCACCTCCATCTCACATGTTCTAAGTTTGGGGTCAGTGGGGAGGGATGTGATGGGGGCAGGGGGTGTTGATCGCTCAGAGCGGGTGTCGAACCTGCAATAAAACTTATTCAGCTCCTCAGCCAGTTGAAGGCTCTCCACAGCAGGGGATGTTGGTTTCCTGTAGTTGGGGACCTCTCGCAGGCCTCTCCACACCGATGCTGGATCGTCGGCTGAAAACTTGTTTTTCAGCTTTTCGGGGTAGCACTTCTTTGCTGCTCTGACCTCCCTGGTCAGTGTGTTTCTGGCCTGGTCAACTCATCCAGGTATGAAGTAGTATCCTCAAAGACACTCCAATCAGGGCAGTCAAAGCAGGCCTGTAGCTCCAGCTTTACCTCCTGGGTCCACCTCTTGACAGTCTTGACTACAGGCTTAGCAGATTTTAATTTCTGCCTGTAGGACGGGATGAGATGGACCATACAATGATCAGAGTGTCCCAGAGCTGCACGGGGGGCAGAGCGATATGCATCCTTTATTGTGGTGTAAGAGTGGTCCAGCGTGTTAGTGTTCCTGGTGGGACACATTTTCAATCCTAAAAATAGAATCAAATCCGATCAGCCTCAACTCATTTTCACAGCAAACAATGCGCTTGAACCATTTTTCTCAACCTCGTTGCAGACTGGCTTCATCAGGGGTGCCTTACAAATATTCTGATATTGCGGAAATCAAAGAATTAATAATATTCTTTTTTAAAGACCTATCATAAAAATGAAGATCAGTGCCATTCTGATCTTCATCTTCAATATATCTCATAAGGTTCTTTTGTCAAAAGAACTTGCGGCCAAATACAGCTCGCACAATAGCTGACCCACTGATATACACCGCAAACACCAGAGATACTACAAGTCCCAGAATGCACTGCGATAGCCTCGTATCAATAAAGAGCGCCAGCGCTTCTCCCTGCACCTCTGTTGTCAGGTATCAGCGTTTGTTCGTACACTCTAATAAACTTTAGGCTGATCCTAAGGAGAGATGCTACAAAGCCCCGGAGGACATATAGATGAGGAAAAAAATTTAAAACTAAGACGGAGTTCAATAAATAATCAACGTATAAGTAAGTCGCATGAGCATATTATTAAGCAGGCCGCACGTTTTAATTAACTGACGAAGTGCATTCACGTCCTCCACTTGTGTCAGTGTTGTGTTAAAAACAGGAAAGAAAAACAAATCCAAAAAAGAAAAAAACAAGAAAATATAAGAAGCTGCTTACATTTAATGTGAAATACACTTGGAGGCTGTTCATGCACCTTATTTTTTAGCAGCTGCTCCTGACTGCACGAACAGGTAGGAGGAGCAACAGTCTACTTTTACTGTTTTATTGTGAAAGAAAAAAGAAATCAGCCAAGCCATTAACCAAAAGTAATTTAAAGTTCCTTTTTATTGATATTGTTAATCAAAATGAAAATATAGTTTTCTGATTCTTCCGATCCCCGGGAATAAAAACTTTTCATTGAAAATTAGTCTGTAAAACTGCTGATAGAGAGGGAGATATAAAAACGTTATTTTCCGATCTATTTTGAGTCTAATCTGTAATATGAGTATTTTCTATTCTGTTTGCTGGTTCAGAATTCTATAAAATGAGTAAATAAAATCGAATAAAATCGTCAAAATGCCTCAAGATTGAACATGGCCAGTTTGAATACTGTTCAGCCCCTCGATGTGGTCCCATGTTTAATTTCGGCCCCCTCTATGATGGAGTTTGACACCCCTGTGCTACAACTGTCCCAGAAGAGAGATGCAAGCACTAACAGGAAGGAAGGAAAGACACTGGAAACATAACTCTGGACCCAATCTATCATATCCACCATGCAGACAGTTTGATGACAGCTACTTGTTGTGTGGTTTCATCTCTACTGAGGATCCATCATGCACTCGCACTATGAGTGAGTATGGAGTTAAATTCCTGCCAAACGTTTCCAAACAAGCGAAACACATTTTATAAATGGTCACGATTCAAACATAATGATCGGCAAATGCAAAACACGTCTGACAAAAACCCTGAAGCGTTTTCATCGAACAAACAAAACACGTTTTGTTTGTTAGTGAATCATAACGCATTCGTAAAAATGTGTTTTGTTTGTTTGCAAACTTTTGGCAGGATGTTCACTCCATATGTGAGCAGTTTGTGGTAAGAATTTGTCAAACCAAGTGATGGTTGATAGATTTTCATTCAGTAGAAGACTCAACACAGCTATGGTGCAAGTAATGATGAAGTAAGCATTTCAGAGAAAGACACAGGAGAAACAGGCAGAAATCAGGGAATATCATACATTAGAAATCAAATTTCGGAAACATGGCTTTGAAAGAGGTAAGGGATATCATCCGATAAGGAGGGCCCAATGGTTTCAAGCAACACCATTGCTATTCTGCTAGCATTCGCCACATGTGTCTGTGCAGCTGAGCTTTTCAAGCCTATATCGGACGTCAATATCAAGTCCAGGGAGAGACAGAGGGCTACATGTCCGCCTCTAATGCATCCCTGCAAGAACAGAGAGGTTGTGTACATCTTCCAGGGTCAAGTTCCCAACTATCATCTCTTTAGATAAACCTCATGGAGCATGCATTCATGTGTGTTCCCCATCAGAGGGATGAAGAGTGAATGGTTTTAATTGGTTTTAAAGTCACTTAGAATCAAAGGTTGAGAAACTATATGTGTCTCATGTTAAGTAATTTTTCTAGAACTTCAATCAAGTTACTAAAAATATTGGTATTTTATGCTCACGATGCCTCATTATTTCAAACCCCGTGGTTGCTAAATATATCTTGTATTAAGAAACTTCATACAGTAACTGTTTTTATTTCAACTTCTCCACACATCACATCCCTTTTCTATTCACAGTTCCTTTGGAAGAACAGAGGCTCTGATATGAAAAAAGATTTATCCTTCCTATTGTTGTCAGTCTTCTTGATCGAACCTCGGCTGGCTTTTAATCAGGTGCAGAGCCGCAGTCATATGGAACAGCTTTGCTGTTCATCAGGAGTGACTTGCAGACAGACTGCCCTGCGACTGGCCTGCATCAGCATTTGCTACCTGCTGGTTTCTCTCGGCTTTATTTGCTGGATGTTTAATGAAAGTTTTTGACATTGACGTTTTTGACATTTAGCACGGAAGAACCAATGAATTTTAGAGTGACTCCAGAGCTGGGAATTTTTTTTTCAGCATAATATAATTAACTTAACCTTGTTAAATTAGGCTACTGATGTTATTAGGTTTTGAACTTGGGTTTAATTTAATTAAAATGGGACTGCTGGGCCTAAGTGGAGGTATGCACTCCACTGCACTTGTAATTACATGCTGTGACAGTAAGTTTAACCCTTTCTTTCTATTCTTCCCTCTAACGACGGTGATATAATTATGTAAATTTAAAAAAATGATCTGCTGTTGTACATACATATTGTCAACGCTTCCAGGCTCTGACTGAGACCGACTGAGATAAACAAGAATGATCACAGTGAGCAAAAAGCTTTGCTAGATGCGTCACTGAAAAGAGAACACTACTTTGTTCCTCATATTTCCAGTTTGATTTGCAAAATAGGAAACACAAGCACATGGATTTGAACCCACAACTATCTTGCTATGAGGCAACAGTGCTTCCTACTAAGCCACTAAGAACAATGATCTACTATATCTGTTACATGGATGTTGATTTCTGCTCATAAAGTAAGACATTTTTGTTATTAGTTTTGGTTTGACTCAGTTACTTCCTTCCTTTCTGGTTTATCTTTTATTTATTCATCGTCATGTTTTCACCTCTTACTTCCTGGTCCTGGTGTTCCTCGTGTTGGACTCTGTCTTTGATGCTTAGAATTTATTGCTATGTGCTAGCTTTGATTTAATTTGCCACTCTAGCCCTAAACTTGGACTTGGATTTGTTTTTCGCCATGTTTGGGACTGACCAATATTGATCTAGCAGACATCAATAGACATCAATGTCGCAGACGATATGCAACGGAATATTCCGTGCTTACACTCCTCTTCTCAGGAGTTTCAGCTGTTTCTCCTGCTATAGTGAGGGATTTATTATTCTGTCTAGTGAAGGTCTCACTGCCCAGCATAGTGAAGGTCTCACTGCCCAGCATAGTGAAGGTCTCACTGCCCAGTCTAGTGAAGGTCTCACTGCCCAGTCTAGTTAAGGTCTCACTGCCCAGCATAGTGAAGGTCTCACTGCCCAGTCTAGTTAAGGTCTCTCTGCCCAGTCTAGTTAAGGTCTCACTGCCCAGTCTAGTGAAGGTCTCACTGCCCAGTCTAGTGAAGGTCTCACTGCCCAGTCTAGTTAAGGTCTCACTGCCCA
>VRLP01006012.1:0-31851 GCA_009660295.1 Lophius piscatorius | reverse complement strand
AAGGAGGAATTTGTTGGGTCTCTGTAGATAAATATATAAAGAGTCTGGTCTAGAACTGCTCTTTCTGGAAAATACCTAGAGACAACTGTTGTTGTGAATTGGCGCTATATAAATAAAGATTGATTGATTGATTGATAGCCACTCACATGTATAGATAGTTTGACAGACATACAGACAGACAGACAGACAGACAGACAGACAGACAGACAGACAGACAGACCAACACAGGTAAAGACAGATAGACTGAAAGACCGACACAGTTTAAGATAGATAGACAGACAACTACCTTTACATATGTTTCTGTGTCTATATAGATGGACAGACAGAAAGACAGACTCTCACATGTATAGATAGTTTGACAGACAGACAGACAGACAGACACACACGATAGATAGATAGATAGATAGATAGATAGATAGATAGATAGATAGATAGATAGATAGATAGATAGATAGATAGATAGATAGATAGATAGACAGACAGACAGACAGACACACGATATAGAGTTAGACAGACATGTGTATAGATAGACCGACAGACAGACAGACCGACACAGGTAAAGATAGATAGATAGACAGACAGACAGACAGACCGACACAGGTAAAGATAGATAGACAGACATGTGTATAGATAGACAGACAGACAGACAGACCGACACAGGTAAAGATAGATAGACTGACAGACGGACACAGTTTAAGATAGACAGACAGACATCTATCTTTGCCTGTGTTTCTGTATATATAGATGGATAGACAGAAAGACACACACAATAGAGAGAGAGATAGATAAAAAGATAGATAGATAGATAGATAGATAGATAGATAGATAGATAGATAGATAGATAGACAGATAAACTTGTAGTTATGTTGCTTTCTTCTCTCACTTTACATTTCTTCAACATTGGTAAGTAGTAATAAGAGTACCCTAGTCAAGGCCAGTGGATCAGACTTTGAGACAATTATTGAAGCAGTTTAGAATTTTTTCTATACAATAAGGGTTCTGTTTATATCAAGAAAAGCTTACATTTGGATTTAAGGAATAGTTTTGCTTTTATGGGATTGTTTAACATCATGTGACCATAGATTGATGTTCTAAAAAGATTTTATGAAGTACCTCTCGATGTAAAGCTACATTTTCTCAAAAGACTATTGAAACTCTCACATCAGGTTGAGAGAGAAACACTTTGCTCTAAGCCCAATAAAGCTACTCAGGCTGTGGGAGGCCAATGATAAACCCTACATTATATTTAATTTATACGATTTCCATGGATATGAAATCTTACAGATAAGCTCAAGCAAATTCAGTGGCTGAAAGGAAGGCAATAAGCAGTATGGTATTTGAGATCAGGTCTTTGAGTGGGAGCATCTTAGAAACCAATTACCAGACAAGAAATAGATCATTATTATATATTTTTTCCGAGGATTGGGTTTTGAGGACGCGGAGGGGCAAAGGTGGTTGCTAAAAGGAAGGGAGGGTTTTCTAGATTGAGGAGGGAGTGCACAATAAAGACATAATCAACTACCTTCAACTTTTCCTATCCAACTTTCAGATTTTAATTTGCCGTCTGTGAAGTGGTACCTAATTTAGTTTCGCCTTATCCCTTCAATGCACCATTGTTGGCGCTGCAGAGATTCAGAGCTTCCTCTCTTAGCTCACCTCGGCGTGAAATTGGTTTAATGAAGCTGAAAGGTATGGGGCTCTCACAACACTGGATTCCAGTGACACTGCTTGATCCTCCCACCCCTCCTCTTCTCTGGGCCCACTCACCCCCCTCACCCCCCACCCAACTCCCTGCGCACTCGCATTATGGTGACAATTTATAACACACCCCACAAAAGATCCTTATCTCACACATTACATCAGTGCATATTACTGTCCCTTTCAGAGCACCGACTCTGCTGGAGGAAAGAAAAAAGGCAGATCAGTTTGGGACTATCGAATGCATGAGGCACTTGAAATTATCAGCCAGTATTAAAATGTATCAGTTTCTTGGCTGGTAAGAGACACAGCAGGTGCTTCAAAACGAAAGACAAATAGTTTAAAGAGGTTAAATAAATATCAAAAGAAGATATGAAAAGGAGATATGAGCAGGTGAAACTAACCAGAGAGAAACTTTGACTGTTTTTCCACATTTTCCAATCTGACCCTGAGAAAAGCGTTCTCTTGTTACCTGTCGTCCTGGGTGTGGTTTCTTATGGGAATGGGAAGGTAGTCCTGTGGGATTATTGTGTATATGTGTGTGTGTCTGTGTGTGAGTGCACATTACATTAATATGATCCCTTTAAGTCATATCGCTTACTTCTCCCCATCCTCTTTTCGGAGAATCAAGTGGAAATGCATCCGTAACCAAATATTCAAGGTTGTTCCACTGGTTTCTGGTTTGAGGCTCAGTTTGGAGTGGGTAGTTTGTGGAAAACAATGTTAGACAGAGAAAAAGAAAGTAGGCTACTTGAGAGTATGGAAAGAGTAGGATGTTCAAGGTTTGCATTGGTGTTTTGGGCTATGTGATGATGAGGGACGAGCAGCTGTTTTGTTTAGGAATAGGCTCACAGTTTTTCACAAGTCTTCAAGAAAAAAGTCAGATGTCTAAAGATGAACATTAAAACAGGTTTGCCTTGCTCTCATTATTCACCATGCTTTCTGAATGACCTAAAAATGTAAATGGTTTAGGAGAAAATATGTCGTCAAACATGAAGTGAAAAGTTCTTCTGAAGCTAAAATGACTCCTCAGCTGTATATTAATCCAACCAAGTGGTGTTCTCCTGACCGTACAATATTTCTATCCCTTTACTGTGGATATACAAAGAGGGAAATTCATTCAAAAAACACATTCGGTAGAAACTTGCTTAGCTATTCGATAATTATTCATTTGTTAATCAAATCTACAGAAACCAGGGGTGGGAAGTAAAAGGAGTACAAATAATTTTTTACTGTATTTAAACAGAATATTCTTGAATCCGTGCTCTATTTTAATGAACAACTTTGTGCTTTTACATCCTACATTTAAAAAAAAATATCTGCGCTTTCTACTCCCTATATTTTCGTAGATGATAAATATATCAACAGATGAAACAAGACAACACAAATAAAACACAACCTAAAAAAGATGAAACACGCAAGAAACACATGCACGAAAAAATTTCCCATGAAGAGAATGTGTGATGTCAGTTTATTCTGTCATCCTGAACACATTCTCTTTCTGTAGGAGGAAGTAATAGAGCTTTGAATAAAGTTTCTGAATCCTCAATATTAACATGACATGAGGTTCAGTTAGGTTAGCACAAAAAGGGCCTTAAAAGAGTTACATTTTACTCTCCTGCTTTGATTACATTTAAGAGACAGTACTTTTAAATAAATAAAACCTTTTTATACTACAATTGACTTGACAATTGACATTCTTGCTTTTTTAAAATAATAAATATATATTTATATATACATCTGGTTGTCCGTATAATTATTTGTATATAACAGATTTAGAGTTTCTTGATGTTTAGTTTTTTTCAGCTCTATGTTTTCTAGTTTACAGTAAATTATTCTCAGCATTAGTTAACTGAAAGAAATTAAACTATACCCACTATTCATTTTATACACTCTTTATTTATCTGGATAATTAAGCTAAACGAAAATGGTTGGGTTTTTCTAATCACCCATCACATTACATTGAAAACACTTTTGAAAGAGTTCTCAAAAGCAACTCTTAAGAAGAGTAATTACAGCACGCAAAACCCGGTTGCATCCCAACGTCCTCTTCAGACATGGTGGAAAAAGTGTGAACTGATCCTTTAATGCTGAGAGGTGGACATAAAATGTGACAGAGAGAGAGAGAGAGAAAGGGAGAGAGAGTGAGAGAGAATAGAAGACAGAGAAAAGAAAAGAGAGAGCAAGTTCAAACTCTTCAGCAAAAAAAAAGAGAATAGCCTAAGAAAACCAGGAAATGGACAGGGCTGACTCACAAAGGGGTCTTTACACCATAATGACACGGACATTATGCTGAACGTTGGCTGCCGTAACTGAAAAAGAACGGCCACTTTCACTGCTGCAGATCTCTGGCCAACAGCATGCTATACTGTTAATCTTTCAAATGCCATTGTGGGTGAGGCAACAAGTGCTGCTATATTTTTTTATTCAATATGGGCTTGTCAAGCTAATAAAGAATATCAAATTACTATCATGTGATTTTGTCTGAGCATCACCTGATCAGAGATGGTAAATTGATTTTAAACACATTGTCGTTTCGTGTGATTTCATTCATGTCTGAGACCAGTTCAATGATAAGAGTGCTTCTACATACAGTGTGTGGCTCTCACACACATCTACACAGAGAGAGTGGTGCTAAACTGTTCTTCTTCAATGCAAAACCTGATCTGCACTGAACAGAGACTGAGGAGAGTACAGCTGAACAAAACCACAGGAGTGCTATCTTTACATGTGATTACTCAATTATGGGTAAACACTGTCAGTGGAGACACAATGAAGTAGATCACTCAAAGCACTGGATGATTCACTTCTACACCACCGCAGTTTTACACTAAAAAAAGAGCCATTATGTGTTTGAATGCTAGAAGATAAGCCGTGAAGTGTTTATCTAAAATAAGCTAGATATGAATTTTTGACTTTGGTTTTAAATCGATTGGTTGCTATAAAGCTGGTTTTTCAGGTTTTTTTGTAAAGTTAACTCGACTTTACTATATACTATTTTACAGTGTGTGGATGAAGTTTCCCGATCCATAACTTGAGTAAAAGTATACTAATACCTCTTATAATTAGCTTACTTAGATAAAAAAAAAAGTATTTAATTATTATCAGCAAAATGTGTTCAAAGCATCAAAGTAATTGGAATGAAAAGTTTCCTCTCAGTTTTACAGTTATTTTTGAAGTTTGTTTCTGCTGCATTAAGGTACAGGCATATGCTGCATTCAGAGTAGTTTTGCATTTTTATGCTGTTGGGGGGGTTATTCTTTAAAAAAAATATCCTGGTCATGATATCTGTTACCTTTGTGAACCAGGTTTCCAAAAAAACTAAATAAAATTTGACTATGGTCAGCGTGTTTTCAGCTTTGTGACAAAACACTAGGGAGATTATTCAAATTGACTTTTAGATAATCTGTGTATCTTTTACAAATTCACACTGTACTTGAGTAAATTGAATTAGTCATTGTATAACATTGCAACAATGCATCAGACAGTCACAACTGAAAACTCCTCACCTCCCTGGTCAGCGTTTGCATTGCAGCTTTATTCCACTAGTGGGAGCTAGTTAACAGATGACATGAGACTCCCAGGATCCCCTGAAGGCTCCTACTAAGAAAATGTTCTTGTTTGAACAGTGTTGAGAACCAACATTGATTTTTGTAGGTTTGGTTAAAGAAAGACACAGGTTAAGACAAAGACAGCTAGGTAGATAAATAGATAGATGAGTTGGCCTGGAATGAGTGTTAGGTTACGTTGAAAGAGGCTGAAAGGAGGAGCAAACCCAAAATCCTTTTGATTAGTCTGTAAACATAAGGCAGAAATAAAAGAGTTGATAAGATGTAACACTTGCCCTGAGCTGCAACAACAGTGTCTGAGGAACATTTTGCCTCTCGTGTTGTTATTATTTCATTTTGTGGTTGTCGAGAAGGTTAGTCAGAGTTCAGCATCTTACATATGGAGAACATAACCACAAATGCTCACAGCTACAAACAAACGCTGTGCGGTGTTACCTGCCTGTGGTCTCAGGTCATACCGGGCCTAAACACACAGCCTAAAGTCCTTGACTGCGGCCCCAATGCCAACCATATAAGTTAACACACACTGAGTAAAACACTGTCCTCCACTGAAGCATCCCTTAGGCCTTCTAAACCTCCCCTGAGACAACCTACTGTGAGGTAATGAGGAATTACAGGAAAGGACGGAGGTCTCCTGAAGACTTACAGGTTTTAACTCCTGTTACTGTCACCCAGGAAAAGCCACAGGCCCGTGGCTATCAATAACAGCAACAACCACCTCCTGACCAGCACAACAACAACTCACAGCTACTAGGGGATTTGTAGAGGTGGCAGAAGATTTTTTCCCTGAAAGAAAAAGAATAGAGCTTTGAACGGATCTTAATTTGTAAGCATGTGATACACTCTAACCTGTCAATTGTCTAATAAAAGCTCACGCGGGCTATTTCTGGGATACGGTCTTTCATATGCGCATAATCAACAATGTTGTGTTTAATTACACAATTCATCTAATAGCATTTTAAAAATTTCCAAAATAACTGAGCAATAAGACCAAAAGATGAAAATAAAAATCTGAGTGAAGAACAGTGGCACATATGATGATGTGGGATGTGTCATTTCTGAGTGATGCTCCTTTAGATCATGTGCACTGCACAGTTTAAGGGGTTACGGAATAATAGCTTCAAAATCTGCACAGAAAATGAGAAACATGTGAAAGCAAACTATGAAACAATGCACAGAACATGTAATGAAACAAGCTTTTCTAAGTTAACCTGCACCATTTCCACCCATTGGTATTATAATATACTGTCTTTATGCACAGTAAGGTTTAATTTGCCTGAACTTGTGTCACAAACTTCTGTAGCCACTCCTATTCCAGTTTGCTTCTCCCATGAACAAGCCCATTAATAATAAATGAGATGCCCTAGTCTCGCTGTAAGCCTCCAGTTATTTAGAATCCTTTCATACCTTCTTTTTCTATTTTTGAATATCAGTAAATAATTATCTTCCACCTACAATTCTTTCCTGATATCTTGTCAGGTCTTTAAAGAGTTTGTCCGTACGAATATGCCAGAACGATAACATGACATACTTTAGATTTACCGACTGTAAAAGCATCTATAAATAGTACTGGGTGTTATGCATTATCTCTTCAAAATGAATGATGAGCCCTCCTGATATACAAAATAGAAATATGATGCAATGTTTTGATTTAAAGTTAAGAGAGACAGTTGTACGAGAGATATTTAAACACACCCATGAAAATAACTCAAAGAGTCCTCTGGCAGGAAATTTACAATGCTTCCGTGGTTACAGACAAAATCCTTTACAACTGCACATGTCACTATCAACCAAGAAATACACACAATCTGATTCACCCAGAAATCATGAAAAAAAAGACTGGTTGATAGCTGTGCACCGATTTGCATTGTTAGAAAGGCATCGCGAAATAAATTTTAGAAATGGGTTATGCCAGTTTTCTATGTTATCTTGAGCTTTTTTGGTTATGGTTGTCGGTTGTTTTAGATTCGGTGAACAGCTGATTGAAGAAGTGCGCCTTCATACTGTCGGAAATATGCATCGGAGTGGGTCTTGCAGGCTGACAATGAAAGACAGGAGGCTCGTTCACTCATAAACGACAATACCGTGATCCATGTTTCAGAGAGGCCCTGTTTTCAGTGGATGGGCTTACACCCTGGACAGGTATGTACTGTGCAATTATCAGACTAGCTCATAGCATGCAATAATCACTAGGTGCCGTGCTATTAAGTATGAGGGCGGTGCTGCAAACAACCTTAAAGAGAGACCACTAGTGTCAGGTGTCAAGATTTACTTCACCTGACTAATTTTCCCTACCTTACGACTGTAAAGGGTGTTCCCTGGGATGAGGACTCTCTGACATAGGCTGTGGTGGGTGTGTCCAAGCATGGGAGAATGTGTGTAGGTGTGCTCACAATTTTAAAAATAGGGCATGCCAGAGAGATAACTGACAAACTGAACACACGCATGTGTTTATGTTTGTAGTGAGGCAGACCGTGTGAATGTGACTCGACTACGTCTACGTCGGACACGAGGCATGAGAGACATGAGGCTTCACTGGAGACAGATATAGACAGGATGATGAGCTGGCAAGAATGTGTGTTTGCGTGTGTGTGCCCAGGCAAGGGGCTTCAATGCGTATGCTTCAAAAGCGTGAGAGCTATGCTGTGATTTTTACAGTCTATGTGTGTGAGTGTGTGTGTGCATGCATACGTGTGTGTCTTCAGCCATGTCTGCAGGGTGAGGTGGAGGCCAATGCTTTGGCAGCAGGTCTGGCACGTATTTCAGGCCCAAACCTGCAGAAGAGAACGAGAGAGAGGAAATAGAGGCAGAAAGAAAATAGGTGAGAGAGTCTGTCTGACCTCATGTGATATCTTTCATTTACAGCTCACCGTCACTAAGCTGTCCAGGCAACGTCTAATCAATGGGGTTTAAAGAGAGGTACAGTCATTGTTGCACAACATAGTAAGGCAGCAAAAAGTCCATTACTGAAATTACAATCGTTTCTTTTTCACATCCATAGGTTCTACTGTTTCCATGACTTAAGTTCCACTTTAGTCTGAGGACTATACTTTGTACATATTTCTGTGAAGATTAGTGCCCACACACTTTGTTTTGTTTTTGCATTTCAACCAGACACGTCACTGCTGATGAACACATTGTACTTCAGCAGTCACGCATTTCAGGAATGTCTGCGATATGTATTTGTGGTGTCCATTTTTTTTCTCTCACTTTAGTAATTTTCCCCTATACATTTCAGCATTTATTTCAATGTATGTATCCAGTGATTCAATCGTACAAATGTTCACACGTTACGGTACCCATCGCCAGCTGGGCTCTGCACTCATCAAAATTGGTTTAGTACAGTATAATCAAGATTTCAGGTTACATTTCCAAATTAAGTCAAACCTCTGCTGCGGATATTGTTAGATAAAAGGATTTCCTGAATAATATCCAGATAATACCTCCACCTACACAGGAACACTTCTAAAGAGGGTAGGTGTCCCCTAAGGCAGTAAATCACTCTACATTATGGCCACAGAACAAAAGTGATGTAGGAGAGTGTGTTTCAACTCCATAAAATCAAAGGAAATCTCTATTCAGGGACCATAAAGGAACACCTTAGCCTACTATCAGTGTGGGCCGGTGACAGAAAGAGAGACTGGATTAAGAGAGAAAACAGAGACGAGAAAAGTGAACAGTGTACAGGTGAAGTCCTGTGGCTATGGAGGTTTGTTCAGCTGTGCGGTATTCCTTTCTGCACCCCACCCAGTAACCAAAGGCTGGGATATCTTTCCATTTCACTCTTTTCTGCCCTCCCTCCCTCCATCTCTCGCTTTCATATTTGCACAGGTGAGAGGACAGGAGTCCAATACATGTGGGTGGGATACTTGAAAGTCAGGTTTGCCTGGCTGGTGGAAGAGCTGTGGATGGATTGAGATCTGATGGCAGAGGCCCAGCCTGCCTTTTGTCTGCAGAGACAGACAGCAAACACACAAACAAACAGAAACAGAGGAATTCTTGCACCAATCAATTAACTTGAAATACTAAACCATGACACTGGAAAGGAATATTTTTGATCATAAATAAAAGAATTTTTAAAATAACAGGACTTTATTACAGACAAATCTGATTTCGTTGTAGGAGTTTTTGCAGGGAATGTACATAATTCAAGAGAAATACTCCAGTGACCTGTAACACATGGAAAGAGTGTGAAGTTTGGATTCAACTGTGCGGGAATCTGACATAAAGAATGCAATATAGTTATACAAGAAAATAGCTAAATATTCTTATGATATGAAATCAAATTTTTCTTATGGAATAAGCTTATTTTCATTGATTAAAGTTCTTTAAAACTAGCATTCTTAAAGTCGGATCAGTCAATAGACAAATATATTTATTTTAATTAAGATTTTTTATTTTTTTTGCTCAATACAGGAACTAATTGCATATATTTAAAAAAAATTGGCTTCTTTATAGTAAGACATTTTTACATTGCGTAGGACCAGACTGTATCTTTTTTAATAGTACTAATAGGAAACATGAAGTTGCTGGAATAACTTATAAAAACAGATCAACAAACCTTACTTGGTGTGCTATAATAACAACCTTAAATTGGGTTGTTGGGCATCTGGTTGTTATCTTAAAATAAGGAAAACAATCCTTCCTCTGCAGGAATATTGTTGTACCGTGTTACTAGTTACATGCAGCTTGATATTAGCTGGAATATCTATTAGCTCTCTGGAGTCTACGATGATGCCAGTGTGATCCCAACTCTAACCCTGCATGTCATTGAATTCAGGATCATAATACAGTGTGTCATCGTGCTGTTGCCTCGGAGCAAGAACGTTTTGTGTTCAAATCCAACTGTATCCTGGGGCCTTTGTGTCGGGAGTTTGCATCTTTGCTCTGTGTTTGCTTGGCCTCAAATATGCGTTGGAATATAATTTTAAGACAAAAAGGTATTTTCCCTTTTATGTAGTTTCTTATTTTGCAGTGCGTAGCATTTAGTAATGAAAATGATTTCAGAGAGAACACCCGGAGTAAAGGGAGGGAATGAATGAACATGGCTACAGATCACGGAGGCAGGGGAAGCAGTGCTGGGATCATAAGTGTGGGGAGGTTTTACTTCAAGGGCCAAAAGTTCAGAGCAAGGCAGAGCAAGCAGGTAACCCTAGCCTGCATGTACCAGAGTCTCACGTGTTCCCTTCATTGTCTTAACTGGCTGAAGCTCAGGTTTCTGGCACAGAAAGCTTCCTGGGAGATGAGGTCCTTGCACCTCCATCCACCTCCTCACCCATCTAGCCCCTTGTCCATCAACACAAGAGTAAACATACTAGTAAACAATAAGGAGACATTTATCAACACATGCATATGTGGTGATAGTTATAATTGATGAATTCTGTAGAAAACAATTTAGCCTGAGAAATCTGCCTTTATCACGCATGTTCAAGCATAAGCAAATAAAAAACTGCTCCAAGTTACAGCCCGTCGGTCCAAATCAAAGTGAAGTCTTTCTTCTTCTGAGAATTATGAATAGCCATATAATACCTTTCATTGAAATGAAAAACACTCATCCTATGTAATATAATGGTTGGCAACTGGAGGAACGAGTCGTAAATAACCATAATTACCATTACGCCCATGTCGAGCGAGTCTTGCTCAGACACATGAAGTGGGATTATCAGACGTGAGGACATGTACACCAGAGGCAATTTTCTTCTCTTTTGTTCTTTCTTTTAATTCCACTAGATCTGTCTGATTTATAACTCAGTCCATGAGATGTTAGTCTTCATTATCCCCTGTCATTGCTGGGCTAAGGAGCAGCTGCATACCACTTCCTTTATATTGTCCTGCTACAAGTGTGTGGCTTGGTGCATTTCCAAACATGCAAGTATGCATGTAGCATAGTTTATAATTATTGTATTTCTTTCCCTGGGCATAAACTCGGTCATCAAGGTCACAATTTATCCCTTCAAATGTCACTTTCTAAGCTTTTTTTTTGATGAAAACTCTCTTTGTGTAATTCTTTTATAAGTATGACTTTGATTCTAGCCCAGTGAACAGCATTATCCTTTCTTTTGTTAAATACTCTCAGAGGCTGTTCATACCTGATATTAGATGTGTCCTATGTGATCCCATCACAAGTGGACTGCTCTAAGTCCAGCTCCTCGTGCGTCTCGAGTAACCACTTTCGGTCCGATCCCACTTCCCCACTGTATGCAAATGAACATCTGCATTGCAGGATTATTATTTTTACACAAAAATTGAAATAATCAATGTGCACCATTAGCCAAATTTACAAGAGGGCCCAAATAATGAAGAATTCCTCATAGACAGTTTTAAAAACATTTCTCGCAAACACAAGACCTTCATTTTTAAGAAGGGAATCATGGACTCTCTGCACTGCTGACAAAGAAGTAGCCTATATTTGTTACCTTTTACTGCATTTTTAAAATTTGATATGATCACCGTCAGTAAAATGTTGTATTCTTTCATAAATGTAGTCTAAATGGTGAAATGAGGCGCACCCATGTGTTCAGCAGGGCAGCGAAGAGGAGGTTCAGCCATCCAGCGAAAAATGTACAACAAATAAAAACCTACTGTTTTCAATACTGGATTTACAACGTAGCATGATATCAAGTTTTTCTGAGCTCTCCTTACCTAATCACTCACAAAACTGTGGACTTTTTCAAGGAGGTCTGAGGATATTGTGGTCATTATTTTGATAATGAGTTTAATTAGACAGTGAGGCAGTGAGGACAGCGGTGAGGTGCTGATGATTGGGAGCAGGCTGAAGAATGCCCGAGGAAACCCTTCCAGATTAAGGAACCAGAGTGCACACAACCTTTTCTACTCCCAGTGACACAAAGGTATACGCTGTGGTGAAATAATGTGATGAATTGCATCCCAGATCCCCTCTTAGTGTTGTCTGAGCAATTGCAATGAATCTTGTGTACATTCATTTAGAATTGTTCAGTTGAGACCAGATCAACCGTTTGGGGTGTTCATAACGAAGAGCAAACAGTCTGTCGGTTGAACCAGGCTGGAACCGAATTTGTTTTACATTTTCTATTTCTAAAAGAAAGCATTAGAATCCATGAGGTAACAGTTATCCTCCCCAGAGGCTACGTCACAAACCTTTCCATCTAGCACCAACATACAGTTAACTTTCTGATTGTTCCAAACGTTGATACCTGCAAATATAATGACATTCTCATCTGCTGCACTCAATGTTCAGACCCACTGATCAAATGATAGCAAGCTGCAAAATTCAAGAACCTCATAATTTCTAACTGTATTTATAATTCAGTTGATTAAAAATTGTATGTTCATCTTCATTTTGGATTTGTGAGGGTATGTTTGCCAATGGCTGCTCTGTGCTTTGTCGAGTAGTGGAGCTTCATCTTCCAACATTTAGGAGTTGCCACAATCTTGGATATGAGACATTCACCGTTAGAAATTGCTGTAAGGTGAACGTGGAAGAGTCTTCATGTGCCTTTAATCCAGCTGCCATTATGTTTAAATGCAATGGAGGTATAAGGAGGGACGGTGTTCTTCTACTTCTGAGATGGCACAAACGGTAATAGTACAGTCCAATCGATGACGTCTTGACGCCATGTTATGTGTGGGACCCAAATATATACACAAGACCCTGCAAGATATGAACACCATCTCGCGGCAAGGAGAGGCAAATTAATTGATCTTGTCTTCACACTGGGTAGACAAAGGTCTCGGAGCTCCTCACACTCCACACAGAGGACAAGACCTGCCGTCGTGTATTTGAGAGGGTAAATCATTGATTTTTGCCTTCTTGGTCTATCATTTAAAAATTGTTTAATATGTGAGACGTCCAACTAGATGCAAACACTTATATATTATTATTATATAATATTATAAATTTGCCTCACAAAACCTGGCAATGTAAATGTGAGCCTGGTACAGCACTTGAATGTTCAGTGTAATCAAAGACAGCGTAGAGAAGGTCTTTTTGTTGAAAGGCTGTCATGCAACTGTCAGGTAAAAAAGGACATCTGACTCATTTACTTCTCCAACTGCCTAACATCGTCATCCCAAGTGTCTATCTCACTGACAGCCCTTTTTCCACAGTCTGTTCAAGGTGGGCCTGTTGTGCCTTCATTGCTCCTCACTTCACCTTCTGTGGAAACCCAACAAGAGGCATAATGAAGGTCGTTCTTGTTCAAGAGCTGAGCTACTAGTGGAGGTAGCAAAAGAGCCCAAATGAGATTTGGATAAACAGAGCGAGTTGGTACCCCTGCACAGAGAAGGGTCTTCATTACGGCTCTGTTGCGTCATCTCTATATTAAAGGGGGCTGCTGACTAAAATGTACATTTAGTTACATTTTGTGCCTGATAGGATGGTGTTTAGTTCGGGACCCAGACAGCACTTATAATGACCTCATGAGGGATAGAAAAGATTAGAGGGTTTACACCCGGCGCATGTTTTGGTCTTTACATAAATGAGAAGATGTCCACAATATCATGCATACATTTGGACTTCATTGAGGTCCACAATTTCAAACTTGTCAGTCTGACTGTACAGTAGTTGTAAGTACTGGAAGTGCTGCTGACATTTTGACACTTTAAGTCGCTGTTTTTTCTAAGCACTTCAGAGTATTATGTAGCAGTCTGTCTGTCTGTCACCATCTGAAGTCATTGTCTCTCATCCATTGCAACGACCCAGACTTCAAGCCTGTGATCCCTTCGATCACTCAACACGCAGAGCGTGGAAACAGAATTTGAGCCTATTTATTTTTCATTTTACCAGTTTTTGCAAGGAAGGACAATTGAGATAAAAAAAAAAAAATGGATTTAAAATAGAGAACAAATGATTTGTTCCAGAATGGAAATCCTCAAATGAGGCAATTCATTGAGCTGAAACACACGGAATACAGGAAACTATTAATTCATTAGTCCAATAAATTGAAAACCATAATTGAAAATATCTATTTCTTTCACAAAAATTAAAGATACACTCTTGTGTACTGATAAAATAAGTAACATAAAATTTGGTTTGTGCAGCAAACAGTAGTGCAGTTTCCGCAGTAGCCTTAGCTTGTGGAAGCTAAGCTAAGGCTGTTTACGAACCTTATTTTAGAATCTTCAGTGTAAATCAGTTCACTTTTAAGTTTGGGGAGCAACTTTGTTTATATTCAGCAACTATAGTGGCTTAAAAGTAACTTGATGTCCCATTTACAGCGCCAAATGTATGACATTAGTCTCAAAACATGTTCATTGACGGAATGAATTATCTCACATGCATAGATATTTACTGCCTGTTGCACAGTTTAAACCCTCACGAACAAATTCAATAAACAAAAGTTGTAGAGGCAGCTGCGAGTCAAACAAAACACAGAGAGAGGTGAAAAAAAAGAAAAAAAAAGAAAAGGCACCTGCGTGTATAGAACTAAGCAGCAAAGCAAGACCACACATGAGAAAGTTTCTGCTTGCCAAGCACTGGTGTGCATACATGCTCTCTCGGGTGAGTCTGATCTGGGAAGCTGAAATGTGCTCACATATGAATACACCTGACTTTTGACAACTAGGAGGCAGAAATCAAGGGCTGCATTGGCTCTCTTGTGATTGGTCAATTTCAACCTGATCACACCCTCTTCGAACCTTGATTGACAGCTTCCATATTTACTATAAAACTATGAGAAGAGTTAAGGATGAGCAGCAAAAGTACATCAGAGGAGAAAAAAAGAGTATATTTATTCATAAATGATAACCCAGTTTTAAAGTTATCATTAAGTTCAGTTTAGGAATTCTTTTTTTTAATGATAATCAAGGAGGCCCATCACCATCAAACCTCAATGTTTATCTTTTTGTTCTTTTCCAATTCTTTCTCAGTTCTTGTCTGATAAACAGTAAATTCATGCAACCCCATTTCTCACATCCCTAACGGCCTGGTTTCATGTATATGTTGGGAAAAAAAAGTGTAATCACACATAAGCATCTACTCTATGTACATATGATGCCATAGCATGTCTTTTAAAATATGATTCTCTTTTTGCCTCTTGTTCATTCATGCTGCTGCTGAGTTCCTCAGTCCACCACCCGCATCGTTGCAAATTCATCACCTTCAGCCCTTCATCGGTCTCATCAGTCTCAACAGTGTCATCAGACACCACCACCAATGTCTAGATTTCATTGAGGGATTTATCTTGCCGCTGCTCGGGGCAGATGGCCGTAGATCACAATCAACCTGACGCATCTGAGCTCACAAGACTTTCTGGCAGAGTATTCATCACATATCATCTTCTGCAATAAACAATAATCTTCATTCACCTGTCTCCCCTGATTTTTGTGTATTAATGTCATTATATATGGCATACATTTCCACAGTTTGTATATCAATTAATATTTGTTTGGTTAATTAAAACGTATGCCGTGCGTCTCTTGTTCCTCCCCCTCTACTGCTTGGCTTGAAACACATTTAATTATACTGGCAGCCTTTCTTTGAGCACATCATATTTGTGTTCTTTTAAGTTTTTCCTGTAGTTTGCACAAATCACAGCCACAGAGCATCACCACACTCATTCAGTTGATATATCTTCAGTTGTTATCCACAGTATTCCCTAGGATTTAACTATTTTGCAGTGGTTGCAGTAGTTGCTCAACTACGACAATGAACTAATCATTTGCCTTACAGAAAGAGTCGATTTAGTCCATGAAGCGGTCAGCTGCACAGTGTCACAGTTACCACAGTAGTTGACATCCGGTGGGAGGTGGTGGTGGTAAAGAGGCAAGTACCAACAACATCTGAGTCATTTGTATGACAGCTTGCCACCAAAAGCACAGTATTATTATGGTTCAGAGGTTTTAATTCATTTAGTTTTATTGAGACCTTGGAGTCCTTGGCGGTGGCTAGGGTTCCACTTGCTGCCTGCTTCCACTCCTCTCTCCCACTTTTCTGTCTGTGTGTGAATGTCAGCTATAAGGTGAAAGAGCCCAAAAATACTCTTTCAAAACTAGAATTACCACTAATACTAATGTAATATGTTTATAATGAGTTAGACAGCCTCATCACATGGTGTCTGAGAATCAATAGTAGCAAAACCAACTACAATTCACATCATTATGCCACAGTAAAGTCGATATTAGATTTCATATCAATTCATTCTGTAAGAAATTAGTGCAAGATTTTTTCCTAATAAGCGTATAAATTATTGGATGGATGGAAAGATATATAGACGACACAAAAACAGAATTCCTGCAGCCATTTTGTTTTACAGGCCATGTCAAATTGTATGTCTCTTTACAATTTTTGTAAGTCTATCTCATTAAAAGTTAAAGTTAAGAACTCCCCCACCCCCAATTCCAAATGTGGTTGAGCCCAAGTTGCGTGTGTAGAACAGGTAAGAGAGGCACACAGAAAATAAGGTGATAGAAACATATTTGTAGTAAGCGCCAGACATTGTACTACTCAAACAACGATCCAGAAAAATATTGTTAGCAGCATGTCACGTGTTGTGTTGAACTTCTTTACTTAAGTATTTGCCTGAAACGAGAAAAAGTTTGTAGAATTTGGCCAGGAGCCAATGTCCACATTGGTAGCGGTTGTCTCAATTTGGGTTGATTGTTTCACCAAAGCTAATATTAGTGATACTGGTTGACCAATAACTAAAAGCTGATTATCATCATCTCTGTTCACACATACCCCCACCCCCCAATGTTTGACTGAAGATTTTGCCCTCTGAGAAAAGATAGACGCAGTGAGGACTGAAGTTGTCTGAAAATAGTTGTCTGAAATAACAAGCCTCTGGCCAAACTGTCTGCTTATTATTCAGTTAACAGAAGCTGTCAATCAAGGTTCAGGAGGATGTGATCTCAGTTAATGGTTCAAGGAGGATTTGAGCCTATTGAGAGTGACCAATGTGCCTCCATGGGTTCGGCCCTGAAATAGTACATGGTCAGGTTAATTCTTGTCCACAGAACTCAAGTTTTGGTGAAGAGTCAGCAGTAAGAGTGCATTTGTGTGAGCATTATTGCATTCTTGGAGATAGTGTCTGGCCTCTTGGAGAAAGTTTATGCACACTGACAGTTTATGCCCGCTGAGAGAGGTTATGCCCTCTTAAAAAAAGGGGTTATGCTCCCTTGAGAGAGAGTTTATGCCCTCTTGGAGAGATTTTATGCCAACTGAGAGTTGATGCCCTCTTTTAGAGGGACTATGCCCCCTTGAGAGAGTTTATGCCCTCTGAGAGAGAGTTTATGACCTCTGAGAGAGTTTATGCCCTCTTGGAGAAAGTTTATGCCCTCTAAGAGAGAGTATATGTCTCCTGGGAGAGAATGTATGCCCCTTGAGAACGAGTTTATGATCTCTTGGCGAGAGTTTTTGCTTCCTGAGAGAGTTTATGCCCTCTTGGAGAGAGTTTAAGCCCTCTTAGAGAAAGTTTAAGTCCTCTGGGAGAGAGTTTAAGCCCTCTTAGAGAAAGTTTATGTCCTCTGGGAGAGAGTTTATGCCCTCTGAGGGAAAGTTTATGTCCTCTCGGAGAGGGGTTATGCCCTCTAAAAGAGAGTTTATGCCCGCTTGGAGAGAGTTTCTGACCTCTGGGTGGAATTATGCCTTCTTGGGGAGAGTTTATGTCACCTAAGGGAGAGTGTATTTACCCTGAGAGAGAGGTTTGTGGCATTTGAGAGTGAGTTTTGGCCCACTGGTAGTGTTGAAACCCTTTTCGTACAGAAAATGTCTTACAAATGGCCATATCTCTTTCTGTCATTGTCATTCATTCATTACCCCTATTTCTCATATTGTGAAAAATATAGACAGACACAATATAGATATATGTGGATAAGCCAGCATCCCTCAATGGAAGCCCTTGAGCCTTGCTTTTCCAGCCATTGTTCACTCAATGATTGTTGCAGAAAAGGTGCTTCGGCAAATTTCCCCCTATGGGAGAGTAAATGTCCCCAGGAAATTGAAATTTCACTTTCATGTAGCCTCACATAACCAGGTCACAAATATATTGTCATGATAATATCTGAAGAGGAGATTAATGACTTAATCAAATGAAAGGCTATATCTAAAAAACTGAATTTCTAAATGATCCTGTTATTTATTTTAACATATATATCCATGACTTACATGAAAAGCAGTAGTGTATTGTCATTCGGTAGGTTTACCTGGAGAGCCTAACTCCGAACATATTCGGACAAGACTCATAATCTGGAAGAAAATGCTGCATGTAAACACCCCTTTCCGAAAGAAAAGTCCCTTTCTGAATAAGATTTCTTTCCTTTACAAGGATGTAGTCTAAGTCCTTTCGGAAAGCCTTTCTGATGGCCAGTCGCTGCATGTAAACGCTGTTTCAGAAAGCACAGCACCGCGACACAGTTTAAATATGGCGATTTCATAACAGTACTGGTCTACATGGGAGAGTTATTTACTCATTGCAACTTTGAAAGAGTTTAATATGTTTTTATTGAATTTTTTGATTGAAATATACAAACACATTGGCAATGTCAATATACTCAATAACAACTGAGTATGCCAAAAGCAGTGAAACAGAGAAAAGCAAAAAAAAACTTGACTCAGTAAATAAATATATATATAAATAATGATGTAACAAAAAAAAATAGATAAGTAAAATAAGGCAGAACGGCATGTTGGCGCAGTGGTTAGCGCTGCTGCCTCACAGCAAGAAGGTACCGGGTTCAAATCCACGTCTGCCGGCCTTTCTGTGTTGAGTTTGCATGTTCTCCCTTTTTTGCATGGGTTCTCTCCGGGAACTCCGGCTTCCTTTCACAGTCCAGAAGCATGTGATATAGGTGACACAAAATATTGCCTGTAAGTGTATGTGGTTGTGTGTCTCTATGTGTGTCTGCCCTGCGATGAACTGGCGACTTGTCCAGGGTGTACCCTGCCTCACGCCCAATGTTGACTGGGATAGGCTCCAGCCCACCTGTGACCCTGAACTGGATAAGCGGTAGATAATGAATAAAATAAGGCCAAATAAAACAGGACAGACAGACAAAATTACGGTGCTTGAATAATCATAAATTGTTCAAATACAGAGTATAGTTTTTGGGTGTTGATGTTTTTCGTACACTTTAAAGATTTGGATAAATGTTACCAAAACATTTTTTAAGGCTGCTAAACAAGGTTTTTTTTTGTAATATTTACCTTTGTGTATAAAATATTTAGCCAAAATAATTACATCATTCAATAGAAATTATATATTTCTATCTTCTTAATATATACCAAATTTAACATTTTCTTGTAGAAATGGTGGTAAAACACCAATACTGGATTTCTTCCAATCAGAGTTTAACATAGTTGGACGTTTGGATGGATGAAAAGTCACTTTTACACATGCTCTCTTTGTCGTCGTAGCATTATCGCCACCTTATGAACAGGAGTGTAGATCGTCTGCACTATTCAGAAAGCTTTTTCCGATTAGATGAGACGATGCATGGGCCGGGTGGGAGAAGATCACAGGTCATGTAAAAAGGCGACTGAAATTGCAATTGTGAAAAGTTTGATTCAGATAGGAGAAAATTGTCCCATGTGAACCCCCCTAGTGAGTCAAACAAAGTAACCTCCTCTATTAAATAAATGTACTACTAACTTAATTGATGGTCTGACCTGTATAACCAGGTGTGAATAAATCCAGGGAAATACTTAAATACATTTGATTTAACCACAACAACACAAACCAAGACTTCATACTAACCTATTAATTCAACAGCCGTCTACTACCTTATCACATGATCTTGAGGCTATTTTCGAACACTACATTGATAGGTACGTCTTCTTTAGTCTTCTAAATAATATCAAAGCTATGAGTGACGGACGGTTTGATCTTGAAACCTTTTGGTGCTGTGTGGGGTTGTGAGTGCTAACATGGCAAAATCTGTATGCTAGAGAGAAAAAACAATTCATGCAAATCTGCCCCCACAGACAGGAGTCCAGTTAGGCCAATCAGGAGGAGAATCGTCTGGAGTGGAAGGGGCTCAGAGAAGCCTAGATCAGGTCCCTGATTGCAACAGGGTGATTTTTACATCAAGAACAATGATGGCAGCCTGGGTCAGCACTGATGAAGAGGCTGCATCTGCACGGACAGCACAAACTCACCTGACATTCATGCACTGATGTGCATGTATGAGCACATGTGAGCCAGTGCTTGCGCACACAAAAAGCCTTTTGTCAGTTAGAAAGGCATTGGGATACTCTTTTCCAGTTTTACTTTGGGACCTAACTTGTCTCCGAGGCTATTGACCCTCCGAGTCACACTGACAACACATACACTGAAAAAAATTCATCAAGCCACTTCCTATGAAGTCAGCAAATAAAAAATTGGGAAACTGTCGTTGCCCTGCAGCAGTATATGCAAATGCAATGGGAAAGGCTGAGGTTTTTGTGAATGAAGGAAAGAGAGAGTTCAGATGTTAAGTGTGCATATGAGGGGAGTGAAAGAAAGAAGGGGGGGGTTCTCTTAAGAGCATCCTCTTTGATCTGCCCAGTCGACATTTTGGGACAAAAAGATTTTCTTCAGAGGTACCCTTTGCCTTCACTAACAGTGGCATCATCTAAGATTCAGCGCATCAGGTCACTTTTGGCTTTGAGAAAAAAATTCAATGTTTACAACGAATTACTGGTTACTGGGTAAGATTAAAACCCATCTGATAAAACACTTTATCCTTTACATGGAACCCTGGCATAAGCTGATAATGACAAGATGCAAAAGGTGGCCCCATTTAAATAGAGAAAGCCAATGAATACAGAAAAGCGCAAAATAAGAAAATATAAAATGATATCTACGTATAAGCCTTCGTTTCTGGAATATGATGATGAAGTCTGTCTTAAGCTGGTTTCCACTGTTCGACTTTTGATTCATGGCCATTTCATTTCAACTCACACTGTATAAATCAAACGTTTTGCGGAAGCTCACGATCGTTTTTCTCACACTGTACAACCTGTCCGTCTTCTGCAGCCTGTTGACGCAATTATAATTGTCAATAAAGGTCTGTTTGAAAGCTCCGAGGCAGAAAAGAAGTTTGTTTATTTGCAACATACTAACAAGACAGAAACGAGCGATCTTGATAACTTTCTGCCATCCTGTGTTCCAAAACTTCTTTTTTCTAAGTTGCCGGTGTATATGGACTCGTAGGTGTCTACAACGCCATGGACAGTATTGCTAGTCTATATAGCAGATAGACTTGGAGGTAAGGGAGATACGTTTGACTGTATGGATTTTTAACTTTATAGCAATTACCGCACAAAAAGCTGCAGGAGCCGGACGGGTCGTACAGTGTCAGCACTCATGTCGTATGGGTGGATCTGATCGTACATAGTGAGAAAACCGACGGTGAGCTTCTGCAAACATTCGATTCGTACAGTGTGAGTTGAAATAAAACAGCCACGACTCAAAAGTATTTACATTGTAAACCAGCTTAAAGTTAAAAAAAAAAGGTCCTATAATCCAGTGCTCATGGTCATTGGTCATTTAGTAGAATACTTCAATTGTAACACCATACATATGTCTGTAGGTTTGAAAGGAATATTAGAGAATGAAACACCAATCTGACCAGCAAGTAGCAAAGGCCTATGTTCGAAGTGGATCTGTTCCTACCTGCATCTACAGGAGATACAATCGCATTATGAGAGCTAATTAAGTGGCTGTCTTGTGCGTTTTAACATGGCCACAATCTTGCCCCAGGTTCTGCGTGGGAGTTGAGAGGCTTTGACATGTGATAAAACCCTGACACGATTGCGCTGAGCTTCGACAAAAGGCAGGTGAGTACATGCTATGTACCCCAACGCACACACTTAAATGCTGGCGAAGATGCAAAATCAAAGGTCATATGGGGATAATAGTAATTTGCATAACGTTAACTGAAGATGGAAGGTGGACTGAGGATGTATAGTATTTGTATAGAATGTATTTATACTTTTCTTTACCATTCCTTTAGGAATATTCATTGTTGATAGCATGCAGTGAAGAGTTCTCAGTCTGTTTTGTAAGCAGTGATCGGTGGGACCTGTAATACATCCCTGACTAATATCAGGGATTGGAAGCCATAACTACTGTTAGCAAATACATCCTGCTATGAGTCATACCACCAAACCCAACATTTAATAGGTTGAGGGTTTAGTTGTTGTTGGTACTTTTTGTTCGCACACAAACTCCCTGCAGCATGATTACTGTACACCCCACATCCAAGGCAGAGAGGCCTGATGAGGTGAGGAGGCGGTGGGGGATGTGAGAGAAGATTTTTAGGGTGCCTGGAGTTTTGGGGGCTGAGTGGGTCTATTTAGCCCCCAGCAGATTGCCCCCCTCTCCTTCTCTCCCTTCAACCTCCTCCAACCCTCTCCTCCCCCTGGCTTTGTGTACCCTGAGCCCACTCCTCCCCCTTTTGTCACCCGGGCATTCCGCTTTGGTTAGCACACACAATGGGCGCTCAGTGCTCACCCTCCTGACACTGCATTCTGCCTGTGCACTAGGGAGTGGGCATAGGCAGGGGAGGGAATGGGGTCCAGGGGGGAGGGTTAAGGGATGACAGCAACTCTCCCCATGTGACCAAAATGCCATCAAGTACTCCCTTCCCTTTTGAAAGACCGTCGTCTAACTTCATCCATCCATACAGCTGGACTGTAAAACTAAAGCTAATGGGCCTGGTTGGCACGGTGCAAAGGAAAAAGCTTGAGTCTGCTCGCCAAACAAATGAACAGGTGTCTCTTATGGCTGACTGGCGATGTGGAGTCCTGCCTTCATCCAGCTTGCCTCTCAGAGTATGTGAGCCCAATTATATGTGTGCTCCCTTCATCTTCATGCTGCTGAATACACATCCATACGGAATTTTAAGACCTGGCTTCAAAACATTTTTGTCTGAAATTAATCCCTGAAATCGACAACAGTGAGAGTTAAATCGGCATAATTACAAGTCCAGACTTTACTGAGTTGACATGTTTATCAAATATTTGAACTCTTCCCGGTCTCCAGCAGGTTCTGCCCCACTGATGGAATAGCTCCTCATTGCATAATATATTTTTTAAATGGCAGCATGCACACAAATTACAAACAGGTGATTCCATATATATGAAAACAAGACTACAACTGCTATAAGAAATACCCCCAAAGATAGAGACCAAACCGTTCACACATGCAGCTTCTTTCTTAATCCGTAGAGACACAACTGTTTCTAAATGGAACCCTCAACAGGTGCCAAAGAAGAGATGATCACCTGTCATCAGTAAGAGTTAGGCAGGTACAAGAGGTTGGGAATAAAGCAGAAGAACCTGCAACCATTGAGTGAAATGTAATTCCTATTTAAGGATAGCAACAAGTGGAGGGCAAAAGGCTGGTTTGGTCTGTCTGTCTGTCTGTGTGTGTGTGTGTGTGTGTGTGTTCGTGTTTGTGTGTGTGTGCGTGTGTGTGCGTGTGCGTGTGTGTGTCTGTGTGTGTGTGTGTGTGTCTGTGTGTCTGTGTGTGTGGGTTTGTGAATGTGTGTGTGTGTGAGTGTGTCTGTGTGTGTGTGCGTATGTGTGTGTGTCTGTGTGTGTGTGTGTGTGTTTGTGTGTGTGTGTGTCCGTGTGTGTGTGTGTGTCTGTGTGTCTGTGTGTGTGTGTTTGTGAGTGTGTCTGTGTGTCTGTGTGTGAGTGTGTCTGTGTGTGTGTGTGTGTGTGTGTGTGTGTGTGTGTGTGTGTGTGTGTGTGTGTGTGTGTGTGTGTGTGTGTGTGTTTGTTTGTGTGTGCGTGTGTGTGGCAGCAGCTCAGGGGCTGGTGGGGGGTTCGTTTGAGTTTCAAAGACCTTGCTTGTTCGCCCATATTTCACACCACGGTGACATCTTAAAGCCTAGACAGGCCTGGTTGCTTCGCCTTCTCTTTCACTTTCTGAGAAAAAAGGGGAATTGGGATGTGAAGGAGGGGGTACTGAAATATATGCAAATGGTCCCCCAGAGGGGATACGAATTTTATGGGTTTAGAATTTAGTTCAGCCAACCTGAATAATCAAATGTGGGAACAAAAAATGGGCCCCCCACCATCCAGCCACCACAACTCTGTACCTCGAGCTTCAACCCCCACCTATGTCCTCATCCCTGTTCTCTCCTGCCAGGTCCTCACATAAGAGGAGCTCAGCACATCCAAAGTCTTATTAGGATCTCCTTACGGGGCAAGGGAAGGAAAGAGAAACAAGGGTGTAGAGGAGGATGAGGAGGTGTTTGAGGAAAGGAGAAGAGTGGCTAGTGTACCTGATCAGGCAGAACTGCCGGCTCCTGATTACGACACCATTTTCTCAGCAGGCTTCCCAGCCTCATCCTGCTTCTGTGAATATGTAGCATAGGGCCAGCCAATCCCCTCAGCACTCTCTCTCATCTAAAGGCAGAATTAAGACAGTTTAGAGTGATTTCCTCTGCCTTCATGGCCTCACTCTGAAAGAGCTGAATCTTTTTCTCTCCGCACCGATTTACAGTGTGGGGGGTCTGGCATGCAATGGCTACCGAAAAGTTCTACATGACTGAACATTACAACAGGTGGGGAATTGAAAGATTTTGCAGAACATGGCTCGGAACAATTTGAATTTGACTATATGACGTTGCTTGATTGAACCACTATTTCAGTTTGATAGAGCTTCTTTTTTCTCCTGCAGCACATTAACCTTGGTTTGGGTTTATGACTATACAATCCGCATTCCTGGGAACCATATTCAAAACCAGAACTCTGTCTGCCAGATTTCCATCATTCTGTGTTACATTTTTTATTATTCCTACATCTGATAATTAGATAAGACATACAAAAAAAGTCTGTGTATGTAGTAAAACATTCTAATGTCAGATAGGGTTCCATAAACAACACGGTAAACACGGCTATGAACTCCACAGTCGTTTACTGTGTTTATGCAGAGAAAATATCTTTACTATCCTGGAGTAGAAAACCATGTATTCCCTCAAAAGTTATACGAATAAAGGAGTTACCATGAGAATCACGTGAGTCAGTACTGTAGAAGATCACAATAAACTAACATGTCCTGTACACATTACAGGAAGCGACAACGTCTGGTAGAAAACACACTAATTAATAATTTACTGGAGAATGACAGTAAATTATCATCAGATGAAGAAAATCAAAATAAGCAATAATATACTTTAGACCAATGTTTCTCAAACGGGGGCACCGATCTCCCCATGGGTCTGTCGGGTACGGCACAGTAAAGAGTTTTGTTTTAAAAAATATGACTCTTGCTTAATTCCTAAAATTATTTCACTATAATAAGTTGATTTAATACAATTTATAGTATTATAGTATGTATATAGGACTTATAGCTAAAATAATTTGTTTATATAAAAAGGCCATTGGTAGGTGCCGTTAATTTTAAACAACCAACCCAGTCAAATTCACTATGAGCTGCACAATACAAGGGATATTGAAAGACAGTTCCAATGCAGTGATATTCATGTTTAATCTTATTGTGTGATTAAAAATATGTTTTTTATGACGTTAGAGATCGATTGGACAAATCTGAAATGAAGCATGTAGGTGGTAATAATTAAATCAGATATTGATGGCATGGTGAGGTATCGCATGGCTTTATGACGAAAGTGTTCAGGAAGCACTTGACTTAAAAGTGTCAAGATTTTTAAACTCAGTATATGTATTCATTCAAAGCATTTCGTCATAATTATTTCATGTTGATTTGTTTTGGCGTTCTATGATTTTAATTTTCAAACTTTGTATGTTCAATTTTAATTTATACTCTGACTTATACTGATACTGTGACTAATGTAAACCTTTATGTCATTCCAAAAATGAAAAAAAGAAACTCCCATTGTTTCTGTAACGACAGTTTAGCCTTCTGATCATTTTCTTACATGTAATCCCTAAATGGAAGTAAAGCATGCCAATTGCTGAAAGCTGATCATGTGTCAGATCAAAGTGATTCATAATGACACTAACCCAAACAGGGTGTAAATCTGGACACAAATCTGCTTAAACTCACCCCTTCTATGTCAAACTGCATTACATCACCCCATCACTCTGGAATATGGCATTGCACCGTATTAAACAAGCCCAGTCGGAACCTGTTGCTTTTGTATTTCTCATGCCTAATGATTCCCCCACTTT
Source organism: Lophius piscatorius (assembly GCA_009660295.1). NCBI lineage: Eukaryota > Metazoa > Chordata > Actinopteri > Lophiiformes > Lophiidae > Lophius > Lophius piscatorius. Next base: position 5,523 of record VRLP01006012.1, on the reverse strand, counting down.
TCCTCCAACCTCCAGCAGACAAATCCTCCAGCTTTATTGCCCCGACTCAAGGGCTGCAGGTGCGCGGGCCACAAAAGGGAGAGAAGAGGGGGGATCAAGAGTGCGGTGGGATGGAGGAGGGGTTGGGAAAGAGAATGGTCAGCAAGCAGATAAGGGAGGAAGGAAAAGAGCCCCCCTACCCTTTTATAACGTCTACACCCAATCATCCTACCCCTCACCCATGCCTCTACCCAGACTCTGTCCCAACCAACACCTCTCGGTTTTTCTCGACTGCCTTGCCACATGTGACAGGAGTGCAAACTGTGTGTGGTGCCGCCTGGCACTACCAGGCCTTCCTGGGTGTGTGTGGTAGGAGACAGGCGTGGCAGAGCGGCCATGTGGCGGGATCGGGCCTTTTCTTCTAAATCAGCAGAGGAGCAGTAATGAGTATGAGCTACAGCTGTGCCCACTGAGGCTTGCCTTACCTTGCCCTGCAGTAGCCCCTCAACCTCCGACCCATGTTGCCCTCTGTTTTTGCCCTCTGCTACTGTTTGTGGAAAATATGTTTCTTTTCTGAAACAAGTTTGGGGTTCCCTAAAAAAGTTAAAACTGGTCTTGTTGTTTCAAATAAGCTGAAAGAAACAGCCGCTGCAAAGCAGCCACAATTTCCTCACACGGCCAAATATTCCTAAATATAATGAGATTTTATTGATAAAGAAAGTTTGCTGGTGGTGTAAGCAAATTTATGCTTGGCCAGAATTTTTTGAAACTACCATAAAAGTCCATCCACTGAAAGACACTAAAAACGAAACAATGCCAAAAATAAAACGCGTTGTGTTTATTATAATTACTTGATTGTTTTGTTCTTATTACAAGCAATGAAAACTCAGTTATTTTAGCAAGAATTGCTTAAAATGTGATTTTTTTTTTAGTCCCTTGTCTAAACTGACCAGGAGAATCTCAACCTGAATTTACAATAAATCATTTTAAATTTAAATTAAAAAGTTTACAAAAAGAGACAATTTGTTCAAACATTCTTCCACTTTCTGTAACTACTCAGACTGTGTAGGAGGCTGTCCCCCTGTTACTGTATAAGGGGGATGTGAACCCACAACCCCCTGTGTTATGAAGTCCAGGCACTAACCTCTGGACCACCATACTGCCATACCCAAACTAATAACAACAAACCAGTAACAAGGGATCCTTGGATTAAACAGTAAATATATTGTTGAAGTCATATAGCGACTAATTAACTCATTTTAAGTAAGTCTACATTATATAAGAGTTTTCACTGCTTGTAATCAGCTGTGCTTAAAAAAAGCATTTATGTCTTGTGTTTAAGCCCAAAACTGTTTTTCATTGGCTAGATTTGTATGCTACTTTTAAAAAGTCTAGAGAGAAATGTTTGCTTAGTGCATTGACAGCTTCCTTTTAATTGATAATAGTCGCATTTAAGAAAATTTAGTGTCTTTCAAGTATGATTATTTTTGCAGTGTAGACCGGACAGGGGTGATAATGTGAAATGTGATGTAGCAATGGGTGAAAAATAGCCTTCAATTGGTTGGTTTGTACAAGATTCTTAGATTTAAAAATTGTGCATGTGGTCCTACTCTTAAAAGGAAAACAATCGTGTTCCTCTGCCGGGATATCATGATATTATGAAGATGAATGTTAACTTTTCACGAGATAATTCTATCTCCATGTTTGCCGGTAAATCTTAAAAGTGTCGCAGAAAACCAGACTTTTGTTTCTTTCTTGCGGCGTACTATATTATCTAAGATCGATCATCAGAAGTACCTATGTAATAATAATGACTCGTTCTTCTACATTTTATCACAAAGAATTGTAATTTAAAAAAAATAATTATTATAAAATGTAAACAGCACTGTTTAAATTTTAGATGCAGATCAACTGTTTCATTTCACCTGACAGTCAAGGAAAGCTCCAACATCTTCATGGGGGGTGCAGTGGTTAGCGAGAAGGTATTTGGTACGTGCCCAGTACCTTTTTCAATCCAAGGTAATCCACCTCTACCCTTTCTGTGCGGAGTTTGCTTGTTCTCCCTGTGTCTGCGTGGGTTTTCTCCGGGAACTCCGGCTTCCTCCCACAGTCCAAAAACATACAATATAGGTGAATTGGTGACACTAAATTGCCCGTAGGAGTGAGTTTAAGTGTGAGCGGTTGTATTTCTCTATGTGTCTGCCCTGCGATGAACTGGCGATTTGTCCAGGGTGTACCCCGCCTCTCGCCTGATGTCAGCTGGGATAGACTCAAGCCCCCTGTGACCCTGAACAGGATACGCGGTTGATAATGAATGAATCTTCATGTGGGGCCATAGGTAATCTCGGGGCAGAACTTGAATGTTCATAGGTGTGTTTCCACAGGTCGGCATGTACGTCACACCTGAAAAGTTATTGTGTGATTGCCACCATATACTTTTAACAAAGGTAAAAAGGACTACTTTTTTTTTTTTTTTTTTACTGTAAAACACGTTGCAACGCCATGTAGCCCTGAATAAACAAACTTAACAAAGTGTCTAGAAGGAGACGTTTGTGTTTTTAAGCCGTAGGTAAGAGTGAGGTCACGTTTGTTTTACCGCCTTTTAATGTGGTTTATTCACTTTGACGGCAAGTCACCCGCAGGGTTAACCAAGCAGGTTAATTAAGTGAAATATTAATTAAAGATAGCATTTAATTTAATTACTCTTTCGTTGGTATTCACTCAGTCATGATTGTAAAAGCAACTCTATGCTTTTGTTTAGCCATTCAAATAGCTTTGATCTTTGTTTTGCTTTTTTTTACATGCCCATTTAGTAGCAGAGGTGAAAAACACTAGGAGATCCCCTGATAATGGTTAATCTAGGTATTTCAAGGACTTGGAATACTAAAATGTTGTCTATAATAACATATTTTCTAATACCATAAACCTCAACCGTAACATTATTTACATAAAAGGCTGAAACAAGATGCTGCAGAAGCAAAACAAATAATTCAAAAGGCTAAATAATATTAAAAACAAACACAGTCATAACATAAATCAATGAAAGAAAGCATTCTTGCATTTCAATTTAATTAAATCACTAACGTCAATAGCATGTGTAATTGTATAAAAATGTTAATTGCGTATGCCTTACAGTATAACTGCATTACATTATTGTTATGTATCCATTACTCCAGCTAAATATGTGTACTAAAGTATTATTACCAGCTGCAGCAGTGTTGTTACCTGGCAGATATTCTTAGGGAGGACAGAGGGTGCAAATCAGAAGAGTTCAGAAGAAGTACCATTTTTTTTGTTGTTGATCTGAAAAAAGGTTTTCCAACAAAATTACTTTTGCTTTGTCTCTGAGGAAAATGACATTCAGGATTAGGGCAATGGGTTTGACTGCAACCTGTATCAGCATCATATCAAGGACCTCCTCACAATCCGACCCGATAACCTGATCAACTGTCAGATAACCAAGAAGGTGAATAATTATTTTGTTTCTTACACTGATCGTGCAAAAATGCTGCAATGGAGACCTTTCCCTATAGCACCTATGTTTGTTTGGATTGAACCAAAAAAACAGTGGAACAATTCCACTCTGCAACGATAGAATATACTTTATTGTCTCCTCAGGGAAACTTGCACATGCCCCCTTATATCGCTTATTTCAACAGTATTTCACAAACCATCATGTTGCACATTACAGTGTATTGAATCATATGAAGACCAGTAACATTTTTAACACGGTAAGGTTTCAAGCCAAGGCTTTGTCTATATTATGAAGATAATCGGACATTTTGGGATCTATATCATCTTCTGGTTGGTAAAAGCTCACAGTCAGAGATGAGAGCTTGGTGTGGGTCAGCCAGTAGTCTCTTTTCTGCTCGAACGACAGACTGCTCAAAGACTGAAGGGCCTGTCATGGCAGTCTGAACAAGACGGATGAGCCTGGATTCTAACTGTACCGACATATTTCCATACCATATCTGTATCCCATACCTGACTAGGCCCTCTAAGAGTACCTGACGGAAAAGCTACACAAATTTTTCCTCAGCACCATACAGTTGGGGCCTTGTTACGAAGTACATCCGTGGCTGGAGTCTTGAGCACAGGTTATCAGCATGAGCCAGCCAGGTTAAGACGATGTCAATTAGGATACGCAAATACTTATAGGAGAAAACAATGATGGAGTTTTATAGATTACCACAGGGCTGTGTTCACCTTCTGCAAAATAATCAAATATCTCTTCAGTTCTCCTCAAATTCAGACCAATGTGGTTAGCATCAGATGTAATGTCATCAACTGCAGAGCAGTAGGATGATGTAAGTGTTTGCAGTTGTACAGAGAAAATCAGGATTCCACATTTAAAAGAGGCACTATGCATAACACAGCAGTGTCGGCCTGACATTAAAGGCCCATCTATGTCCAGCAGTATAATTTATTAATATAGGAATGGAGTCCTCCGTCTGTACACTGCCTGCACTTTATACAAATGTAAGCAAAATTCCAGAGAGTTTACGGATATTCTTCGGGGCAGTAAAGTCATAATTCAGAGGGAAGAACTGAAGTAAAAAAGAACTGTCGGTCAACATGTCGCGATAGTTTTGTTGTCAAAACATTTGTTTCCTTACTGCTATCTTGTGGATGTACTGATGCAAACATAAAGGAGGGATATATGAGGGAGCCGATGGAGATCTTTGAAACTGTCACAAATAGGGGACGTAAATAAGTCTTTCGATTGTAAAAGCTGTTTTCTAAACGACCGATTTACTTTACACAAAATACCAAATCACCTTCTGTTACATTTCCTCCAAACGGCCGGGCTTGGAGGGTTTAGAGCTTCGAGACCTTACACTGTCTCATCATTTTGAAAACTCTTTCAGAAGGTGTAAGTGCTAAATGCTGTACGCTGAATAAGTAAAAACCAATGCCGCGGTGTTATATGCCATGCCTTTTATGTGGCAGGTCTCAGTATGTATCCGTTAACAATGAATCCTCCATGCATAGCAAAGTTGGCCACGGAGTTCCCCAGGGTTCTGTGCTGGAGCCACTATTGTTCACATTATATTTGCTCCCTTTAGGCAACATTATCAGGAAACACTCCATAAACTTTCACTGTTATGCTGATGACACACAATTGTACTTATCATTGAAACCAGGTGAATCTAATCACTTATCCAACTTAGAGGCGTGTCTCAAAGACATTAAGACCTTGATGACCTGCAACTTTTTACTATTAAATTCAGATAAAACGGAAGTTATTGTGTTGGGACCCAAACACCATAGAAACAATTTATCTGATGATATATCTACTCTGGATGGTATGACCTTGGCCTCCAGCACCACTGTGAGGAACCTGGGAGTTATCTTTGATCAGGATATGACCTTTGACTCCCACATAAAACAGATTTCTAGGACTGCCTTTTTTCATCTGCGTAATATTTCTAAAATACGGCACATTCTGTCGCAAAAAGATGCAGAAAAGTTAGTTCATGCATTTGTTACTTCCAGGCTGGATTACTGTAATGCCCTACTAGCAGGTAGTCCCAATAAGTCTCT